>DF365799.1:17235-27267 GCA_000787875.1 Solanum virginianum
TTAATTTGAAAAAATGACTTTGATTTCGCCTTCATATCTTCCAAATATCGATATTGATGGGCTAAATGATTTTCTTGATGCTTCTTTTAGAGTTGATGAAGTAAGACTTGACTTTCGGCTTCAACATCCTTGATGTAATAAGGCATATTTGGGCCAGGCTTGATTGTTCCAGTAAGATCCTTCTTCAACCAATCCTTATATGCACCACTTAACTCGGCATTGAACCTATTGGGAACTTTATCTCCCACTACACTCCGAGTCTTCCATCCTCGAATCATCATCCTAGCGAAGGAAATCTGACCATCTTTATGGTTCGTTGCAAATTTCCTCATGTCTCCTGTTTGAGGAGCGACTTGCTTGCAACCCAACTGCCTGAGAACTCAATCGGGAGCATATAGTCGGTTGCCTCTAAGTCCAGCTAGTACCAAGAAAGGAAGGTCCCGACTTTAAAATACAGTGTTACTCATAACGATATCATCAATGGCCCACTATACATTTTCATCATAATCCACTCAATATTGGCATCCAAAATTGTTGTCCGTTCCCTACTTTGAAATGATGGAAGTGTAACACCAACTGTGAGAAGCAAATTGATCATTTCAACATTTTTGATCTGGTTCAGTGGGGATATGGACTTTGAGTAAGTGCTTCATCATCTACCACTGGAGTGTTAGGTTGCAACCTCGAAAAAATTAGTCAGCGAGGATGATAGGTGCTAAGGTATAATATTTGACTGACGTTCCAAATTTGACCCCATGGAAGATGACATGAGTGACCATTATCACACTCAGATGAATAGCATGGCCTAGATTTTGGGGAAAAACCATGGACCCCAATAGGCATACCGCAAAAATAAAAGCTCACTTTTCTTCCCAAGCCTGTTCAAAAATAAATTCCCCTTTAAACTTTTCGTAGCCATTAAAGCATCCGAATTGGTAGTACATCTTTCGAAGTGGGATATTCGGTCCTTTGAGCTGACTCATCCAATCAACATTGACTGATGAGAATGCTTCTTTGATCTCTTTTGGACCCCACACCTTAGGAATTAGAATGTCGTCATCCGACTTAGACTTTCTCTTATTACATATACCTACACTTTTGTAACTTGGTAATACTTCCTCTATGATAGGAGTCAATTCAACATCTCCAAAACGGAATACCATGCGATCGCTATTCCAAAACTTGATCATTGTACCAATTAGATTTGGCCAAGCCTCCATTTCCATTAAAGAGGGGAGATAACCTATGTGCTTTTGAACCTTTTTTTTGTCAAACTCATTTATTCTTGCCCACTCTACTTTAAGAAAAGGATGAGGTTGAGTTACCATTCTAGTCTTTAAAGGTTCATAAACTTGAGCCATCCTACCAGAAAAATAAATAGGTTAAGTTCCCCCCGCTCAGGTGGTAATGAGTTGTTTAAATTAGACTACACATCCTTCAATTAAAACACATAAGTATGGTCATCTTATTGGTCGTGGGCCAAATAGACTCAAGATGGGCTACTAATGGGCCAAATACCCATTAGGTATTGCGTTGGCCTAGACAAATGATCCTAAAAAGGGTTTTGGTTTCACTCTATCCTAGGTGTCTAAGAGTGGATTTTGAATGGATCGGGAACCCAGGCGGGCAACCTGAGCTGGAAATCATGATAATCATTGGACGCATCACGAACTAATAAATTGTCACTTATTCTGAAAAGGGTTAAGTATTTGGAAATTCGGCTGCGGGTTCACAAAACCATCCTGCCAAATACACAAGATATAATAGAAAATATCATGAAATGCAAATGACAGTTATATCGAATTTAAACAAATAAAGCAAATAAAGAAATAAAAGGCAATTACTAAATAGTACAACCTGAATGAATAGTTAGTCAAAACCTAATCTAATGGTTAGAACCTAATTTAAATCCCCAGCAGAGTCGCCAGTTCTGTTAATTTGAAAAAATGACTTTGATTTCGAAAATATGATTTATTACTCAGTTTGTTTAAGTATAAATTAAATTCCCAAAATTTGAAATAGAGTCGCCACTTAATTTTTTAATAAAAATTAAAAAAACTAAATAAAATATTAAGACTCAACACAAAAAGACTTAAAATTTTCCAAAAGTCAGATAAGGGTTCAATTTTTATTTTGAGAAGAAATTAATTACTCAAAATGACCGCTAACTTCTAGTTGACCAACAATTAGGGTATTTGACTATCTTCGAAAATTTGACTAAATTTGAAAAAATTTATGAAGTTTGAAAGAAATTGACCAAGTCTTGAAAAATTGACTAAGTTTGAAAGAAATGACTAAGTTTGCAAAAAAAGTTGACTAAATTTAAAAAGGTTGACTAATTTTGAAAAGAAATTGGCTAAGTTAAAAAAAAAAGTGACTAGTTTTTTAAAAAAGTTGATTAAGTTTGAAAATTGATCTACACTTGAACTATTCTGGCAAGAGTTTCACCAAAATAAATTGTAGAAAAAGTTCTAACACTAAGAAAATCACTAAAAATGGAAATTAACATAATTGGAGATATGTTGGGGGAAATAATTAGATTAATAACAAGTAAATAATACAAATAATAATAGAGTTAGTAGGCAAAATAACAAGTATCATTAAAAATATACAACAAAGAGGAAATAAAATAAATAAACTAAAAATTACACAAGTACACAATATATATATTTACATAATTACCAAATATTCCTACTCTTTTAAAATATTACAAAAACCCCTTAAATGATACAAAACTGCAACACTTATTGATACAAATTACAATTTCTACTTCTCCATGTATCATAATTAAAATCCTTTAATACTCCCACCTTTTCAATATGTATTACTGGTTTCGTTTTTTGTATAAAAAAATGGATTTTTGGTAATTTTGGAAAAAGTTGGTATTAGTTGGAATTAGATATAAAAAGTATGGAATTTGTGTAAAACATCCTAAAATAAAATTAGGCTTTGTCAGGCCCAATTCATCAAAGCCTATCCTAATTTCTAAGTTTTGGGCTTTTCAGGCCCATCAAATCTGCCCAGCTGCTTCCTACTTGCTAAAATAGGCTTCTAGCCCATATCCTGTGTATATACCAAGTGTATATCAATGTGTATATCTTGTGTGTATCATGTATACACACCAATCTTCAACTTCCATGACCTGCTCAGCTACATTATCCTGCGGGTTGGGCCGACTCAAAGAGGGAAGTTGGGCCTCCATGGCCTAACAAGGTACAAACAATAGGAGAGGAGCCCATTTAGGATTCCAAAATGATTCACATGTAACAAAAATAAGTAAAATACGTAAATAAAAGTCCGAAATCTCAATATTGAAGATGTTAATACGAAGACATGTGCATATACAACTAAGAGCATTTAAAGGAGGAAATAATCAATGCTTACACTTAAAGAGTAACACAGTTATGCACCTAAGACCATTTAGTATACCAAATGAGAGAAACATTTAATCTAATTCGTAAGCACTCCAATTTCTCCTTACTGATGTGCATTCAAATTTAACAACCAAACAAACCCTATGCAATATAACTAAATTAGGAAACAAACTTTTGAGCAAACAATGAACTGGATGTAATATTCCTACACTTTGAGCAATTCCACCTGTATGAACAGAGGGAAGGGACTAATTTTGGGGAGCAGAACCTAACCCCGAAAAAAAAACATGTAATCCCTCTTAATCATGCTAACAGGAAGAGAAAAATAAATACCTATAAAGATCTCAAACAAAGCTAGTCCATACATGATTTCCTTGTCCAAACTATGATGCAACGGATATGAGATTTCCATGTCTAACTGTTATGTAGCAAGTGGGAACAAATTATTACAAATATTATCAAATCATGTATCAAATGAACCAAGAGAATGGATCCTAATGTCTTTGAAATCAAGAAAAGTGAAGAGTTCGCAGAAGTGTGAATCAAGCTCAAAACAACCAAGCACAATTTTTACATGCTTGATAGTAATATTCTAGAGATTAACCAAGGGTGAAAATAAGTCTTGCCTTAACAAGGTAATAGAACCAAATGGGTTTAAAACCACAAAGTCTCACCCGTACACACTTATACTAAAAGAACAAAATTAAACAAAATTAACTCCTTCAACTATCAATGGAACTAATCACTTATGCATCACTTTGTAATGATAACAAACAAACAAAGCTGTAAACTAGAGATGGTATCCTTAACAAGACAAAATAAATAAAAGGTAAGTCATATGCTTTCATATGAGATACTAAGATTGACACAACAGAAGAAAGTAAAGTACTTACAATCCTCATAAGAGTGACAAGAACAAACTATAAGATTCTCAATCAAGCCAAACTAACCAGTCACATGAAGTAGAAATTTCTACAGAGGATGAGATTAGAACAAAATGAAATCAACAATTTGAACTGACAAGCATAAGCAAAACAGTCAAGATGAGTTCATACTAATATAATAGAAAAACAGGCAAACACAAAAATTTGGAACCTAAACTTAATGAAACAAGTTCATATTCAAGTAGGAATTAGGTAAAACTTCAAAAGATTAGTGAAACAGAAAAAGACCTCAAACGAACAATGAGCCAACCCCGAAATCCAACACAACATTTAATGGAGAAGACCAAAACTCCAATCGAAGGTATTACCTTTTTAGGAGCAGCGAACTGGTACTTCGAACTTGAAGGAGAGCTTTTCACCATAACAAAATATGCGCACAACTTCCTTGACCCTGAAACCTTAATATTCGGGTTCTAAGTCCTTCGAATCAATGAGTTTTCGTAAAAGAAAATGAGCAGTGCCAAGAAATAAGAACTTTCTCAATGTGTCTTTTTTGAGGGTAAGAATGACAGCTCCCCTTAGCTAGTGAGGGAGAGGAGATTATATATGTTAGAACTTGTATTTTGATATATTGAAACCATTACAAGAATTTGGAACCAAAGTAATATTATTGGATGTTTAGGGACTAAAGTGGTATTACTGAAGAGTTTGGGACCAACGTGATATTATTGAAAAATTTGAAACTCAAGTAGAATTTTCAAAACTTGGGATGTTAGGATTCGTATGTCCTTAATTGGCTCAGTTAAAAAAAGTTTGGGTACCAAAGTGTAATTTCTAAAAGTTATAGTCTAGAAGAAGTTGGTGTTGCCCATTGGCTCAGTTGGAAAAAGTTTGGGTACCAAAGTGTAATTTCTAAAAGTTATAGTCTAGAAGAAGTTGGTGTTGCCCCACTTTAAATTGTGTTGATTTCTTATTGGAACAAATGTTAGGGGTGGGGCTAAGATTGGATCTATATAGGTATGTGACCTCCCTTATCTGTTTCATTTTCTTACACTTAGAAAATTTTTCAAAAACAAGACTTCCATGAAACATGTTCTCAGGTTTGGTCCTCCAAAAGACCAAAATTTGCTTCTTTCGATTTTAAAATTATTTTGACATTACACACCTTATATATTGAGTCTCCTAAGTAGTGTGGAGGTGTTGGTTGACCAAGAAAATGCCTCTTTCGACGACTTTAGCGATTTGGGTCCAATTAAGGGATTTAAAAGGTATGGTTGCTTCTAGTCTTGTTTTATGTAAATTAAAGATTCTATGTATGTTGGAATATGTTAAATTGAAAGAAAATCTTGAGAAGAGTTTATGTTAAAGTGAGTTGTGAAATTTGAAATGGGGTCGAATTTAAGATATGTATGTAAGTAGTGTTATATTGTCTAGAAATCATGAAATTGTGTTTAAATAGCATGCATATGTTCTTTGTGGGGGTGAAAGAGGTGTTGAAAATTGTTTATATGTATATTTGAAGTTTGGCCGAAATTGGAGCCTATGTATGTAGTTAAATGTTACGTTGTAGCATTGAAAGTATACGTTTGATGTTTAGTTGGTGTAATATGGTTCTTGGAGCACAAAGGAGTGCTTGAATATGATATACATTTATCTATAGTATGCTGCCCTATTTTTGTAGTTGTGATGAAATGAGGTTCATTAGTGAATTGGTTGTAATAATGGTATTGAAAGTACTTGTTGATGTTGTTGTTGATGTTGTTGTTGTTTTGATAATTGGAGCTGAGATGGATTCTTGAGGTGGTTTATTTTAAGGGGAAGTACTATTGAATTTTTAAAATAATTAGGGGCGAATTGGGAATTTAAAGCCCAAAAAGGCCTTTAGCTAATCAAAGTTGTTATTGTGATTTGTTGTAGACGTTAGACGTTCGGAAACATAGATTGGATTGGCTTTGCGTTGGAATTAGTTGGAGAAGAAGTTATGTGGTGCCTCTACCAAAGATTGTAGCTTCCTACATGTGTATGTTTAAGGCGGTGTGAGTTCATCTTCTCATGGTGAATACTGGTAATGAAGCTTGGTGTTTGTTGGTAAAGTCGGTCTATTCTTGCCTATATTAATTGGAAAGGCCTGATATTCAGTTTTTTAATTGGAAGGCACATATATTTCATGCGTAAATGTCCCTATTTACTTTCCGTACTAGATATCTTTCCTTTTCAAGCAACATCTTTCATGTATAAAAATAATAACATTAGATGGTAATAGATTGGCACTTGTATAAAAATAATAACATTAGATGGTAATAGATTGACACTCTACATGTGTAGACCTTAAAACTATTGGGAGCATTCATAATAAATTGAATACAACTATGGGAAAATAACTGTTTGTTCTTTCTTAAATGCTTGTTGGAGCAATAAGGTGCAATTTGTGACCATTTTACTGCCTAGACAGGAGATTTTACTTGCTACTGAAATGATGCTGAAGACCTTAGGACCACTAGACTGCAGGGAGCTAGGAATATTGACAAAAACAAGAACAATCGCAGATACTTATTCCTTACTCTTTCTGCTGTCCAATGGAATGATGCTGAAGTTTGTCCAAAATCAGTCACCTTTTGTTCAAAGCTCTTTGCTGTATATACTGTGTATTGAAAATAATGTTTTAATCTACTCTACTATAATTAGGCTTGGGAAAAAATTAATGTAATTCCGAACTACATGCTTGAAAATCAGTTTGTTAGAATTTGCTTACATATTCCCATTCCCAGGACGTTGCTTTACTGGTATAAGTCTTAGAAGCCATGGTTTGTTTGCCTGGTTGTCCATGGAATATATATGAAAATGGAGAGTATGAATGTGAATAGTAGTACTAAAGTTATCGATAATTCTGGGTTTAAATGCCATATCCAGATTCATGTGATATGTCTTCGAAGTTTGAAAATTGTAAGAACATATAATAATTATTGTTCAGATCTTAGGTATGACTTTGTCCTTGCATATGAATAGTTATGTTTGGGACTTATGGTGATGTTTTTTTGCATATGACCTACTCCGGAGTTAGGCTATTTAACGGTGGATTCGGGGACGGCGGTACGTAGCTCTCAGCTCACTTGTCTTTTCTGTGGTATTTGATGCTAGGCTATGCTGGGTGAGTACGGGGACGGTGATACGTAACACCCAACTCACACTGGCTGCTTCTATATTATGATAGGTGTGTACTGGGACGACGATACATAATGCCCGACTCACCTTTGTTGAGCGTGGGAGACAGGGACGGCGATACCTACCTTATATATTGAGTCTCCTAAGTAGTGTGGAGGTGTTGGTTGACCAAGANGAAGGGAGGAGAGACCAAAAAGAAGTGCATCCATACTTTGTAGCCAACTCTATTGCAAGTCTAAAGAGTTGTTTTTTGGAATCACTTTGAAATCAGTTTTGACATGCTTCGTAGGAATTTATACAATCTAGATTAATTATGTTCCTCCTAAATCGGACTAGTCTGGGTTTCCATCGGTCGTGGGACCTGCGACACCTTTTTATGCAAATTTTGGTAACTTTGAAAGAGTTTGGGAATAAATATTGTTTGATTCCAAATATGAATACTTTACATATCTTTTGGACTTATGATAATAATTTTTGTGCATATGATATACTCCGATGTTAAGCTGTGTTTGACGGTGGGTAAAGGGATGGCGATATGTAACACTCGACTCACTTGTCTGTTATGTGGTGTTTGATATTATGATATGCTGGGTGAGTACGGGGACGGCGATACGTAATGCCTAACTCACACTGGCTGCTTCTGTATTATGATAGGTGTGTACGGGGACGGCGATACGTAATGCCCGACTCACGTATACTGAGCGTGGGAGACAGGGACGGCGATATGTAATGCCTGGCTCACTTATGCTATTTCTGTATGATGATATGTGAGACAGGGACGGCGATACGTCACGCCTAGCTCACTTATCCTATGGTTGATATGTTAGGAAAGTAAATGTTTGTGACTTGAATTTGGATCCTGAAAGTAGACATTTTGATATTTTTGGATATGTACTGCTCACTGTACTTTTGTTTCAGTTAACCCTCTGTTTTATATATTGGGGAGGAAGTATTTAATAATTTTAATATGCACTTACCGTTATACTTTGGACTTGTTTGTTATATACCTTATGATCTGGTAAGTAAGTACTTTGATATATTTCGGGTATGCATCTAACCATTATACTTTTGTTTTAATGGTTGTCCTAATATATATATATATGCTGTGTATGCTAGGTTTGTCTGTATGCAGGGTTTGGGTTAGTCCGTAAAACAAAGGAAACTCTGCCAAAATTTTTATGAAATTTCTATAAAAATCATACAATGGTTATAATTTTATTTGGTATTTGGATTCGATTATCCCAATCGGGCACTAGTCACGGTCCACGGGGTTGGGTCATGACAGAAGTGATATCAGAGCAGTTCATCCTCGAAGTGTCCACAGACCGTGTCCAGTAGAGTTTTGCTTATCGGTGTGTCGAGCCCCACATCTATAAATAAGAGGCTACAGGATATTTAGAATGTTACTCTTTTTTCTGATCTTAGATCATGCGTTAGACCAGTGTTAGTAGGATGATCCCCTTTCTAACAACATTATTTTGGATTCAAATATGCTTTCGAGAAAGACCCCGGCTACCCGGAGGGGGAGATTCTGTAGTAAGTGAGAATAATCACCCTCATATGGTCTTTTACGCTAGAGGAGGTTTGGGCAGGTATCTATGAAGGTATTAGATAAGTTTTTAGTTGTAAAGCCTGACATCAGTAATACAGTAAACAGATGTAATGTGCGTCTTCTACAGGTGACATCAAAACTCTCAGTTGCTCTAAACTTATGCATATGGATATTATGACTCAAGTGTACCTACTGAAGATGAAGGCAGGTGTGTATGGCCATTAANATATATATATATATATATATACACACTTTGTACTTTCTACTTTACATATTCGGTATGTATTTTGTACTGACCTCCTTTGCTTCGGGGGCTGCGTTTCATGCCCGTAGGTTCAGACGTACAGGAGAGAGATCCACCAGCTTAGAATTTTGACTACCGCCTAAAGTGCTCCTTTGCTTCAGAGCAAACTCTGGGTATATACACTTATTTTACTATTTTATGTTTCTGTACATTTGAGGGTACTATGGCGGCCCTGTCCCGTCTTCTGATTTAGTCGGAGCAAACTCTGGGTATATACACTTATTTACTATTTTATGTTTCTGTACATTCGAGGGTACGACGGGGGCCCTGTCCCGTCTTCTGATTTAGTTTGTATAGTTAGAGGTCTGTGGACGCCTGTGTGTATGGGTTATGATAGTTTGTATGACTTTGTACGTATGTTTTGTATGTTGGGCGGTTTAACTACAGTAGTAACCTTGTCGGCCCACATGGATATATATATACGCTATGTTGTATATTGGGACATTTTTGTATGCAGGTAGATAGTCAGTAAAATATAGGAAACTCTGCCGAAATTTATGTAAAAATGTTGGTCACTATAATTAGAATCTGGCTAGTAGTTATGTTTGGGTGTCCAATCGGGTACTAGTCACGGCCCATAGGTTGGGGTTGTGACATGGAGTACCCCTTATATTATATTCATTTACATAACTAGAAATTATTCTTGCAAATAAGAACAAGGGAGGAGATTCTAGAGAGAGAAGCTGACGGGTTGTGCAAAGGAAATTTTTTTCTTCTTTCAAGCTCAGATTTTTCTTCAAATTTCAAGCATTTTTG
>DF365798.1:4983-22881 GCA_000787875.1 Solanum virginianum
ATTGAGAACCTGCCCAACTTTACCAGACTTAGCCCTCATGTGAGCAGTGAACTATTCACATTCAACCCAAACAGATCAATTATGGCACCTCTATAGTGGATGGGAATGGTGCAATCACCATTAGTTCACTCAATTAGGATAAACTCATTAATGAGGGGAGGGTAAAAAATGATACGACACTTGAATCAAAAAAATCATAGCTATAGTAAGTGCTTAAAACATACCAGTGACATCATTCGGTTATATTGGCATAGATGATTAGCCCTTGTAGGACTACATTGGATATTGTTTCTGTAGATAACCCATTTGGCCACACTTATAACATCTAGTACTCCCTCTATAACATTCACCTAAGTGAATCTTACCACACGTGCCACAACATGTCTTGCCTTGGGAACCTTAGGCCCCACTCACTTGTGACTGAGAACCCTCGGCCCCAAAATTTTGATGACCCTGAGATTTCTGATCATTTATATTCTCTTGAACTTGTGCACTTGCTAAAAAAGATGCATAGTGAGAGGACCTCTTCTGGAAATAGAGTCTATCACCCTTATCCTATCTCTGCTAACTAGACTCATGCCCTGCCGATTTTGCTTTCCTGTTCAGCTGCTCTTTCTATCCCTCTTCTTATCTTTCTCAGTTTGCTGGTCATACACCATAATCCTGGAAATGTCCATACTTGGGATTAGCAAGGCTGGTTTGCACTCCTTCTGCATATGCCTGTCCAAGCCAAACATAAACTTTCTTATCCTCACCCTCATATCTCGGACCATCTCCAGAGAATATTTGGACAGCTTAATGAACTTGAGATTGTACTCCTTAATGGTCATCCCTCCTTGTTTCAAGTTGACAAACTCCTCAAACTTCGCTTCCCTTAAATCTTGGGGAAAGAAATGGTCAAGGAAAGTAGTTTTAAACTCATCCCACTCCGCAAGCTCAGCATTTTCACCTTTACTATCCTCCCATTTATTGTACTAGACATTTGCAACATCCTTCAGTTGGTAGGAGACAAGTACAACCACTTCCACCCAACAAGCATGCATGGCCTTCAAAACCTTATACGTCTTGCCGATGAAATTCTGTTGGTCCTCCTCAACTTCCAACCCCATATACACTGGAGGATTCATCCATAAGAAGTCCCTGAGTCTGGTGGAAGCTATGAGCTCCTGCAAGCTAGAGCTAGGAGCCTGGGGACCTCGGTCGTTACTCTAGGAGGCCACTAACTGAGTGAGCATGGTAATGGCTACCCTAAACTCAGCCTCTAAGGGAGAAGCTGGCTAACGCTGTGCAGGGGGCACCTGTGGGACCTCAGCTGTCCAGACCGGGAAACCGCATCTCCTGGTCACTACTGAAACTGAGACTTCTAGTGGGGAATTCTTCGCAGTTGGGGATAGAACATCTCAATGGGCTGCTATTCTTTTGGGAGGCATATTTTGCAATCGTGTAATGCACGAATTAGAACAAGACTATTATAGAGTTAAACTCTATCGCATGAATTGGAATATGAAAGAAGTGAAACAATTCCTAATGTCCTATGGCCTTTTTCCTATAAATGTGGTGCACCACATACCCATAAATAGGACTCTACTAGACACGACTTCATAGACTCCCTAGGACACTTGAACTTGGTGCGTTGATACCAAGTTTGTCATGCCCCGGAAGGGTACCCTAGGCGTAATTGGCAGTCAGACACTATTGTTAGTTCCTAAGCTAACCATTTGGTCTTATCACATTCATTTAATATATAACTTAAAACAATTAACAGAAGACAAAGGATAGTAATGGGAACATCTAATCTCAAATATCATATGAAATAAAAAAGCTAGTAGAAAGAACTAGCTCAACAAGTCTTACATCAACATTTGACTCTAGTCTATGAAGCCTCTATCATTATCAGGTGGTGCCAATGATAGACCCATGGCTACCTTAATCAAGATAAATCTAATAAATGTTTAACTCTAAAGCAAGATGAAAATAGGTGATGAACCCTCCAAAGTAGGGAAGGCTCACCAATCTACTGAACATTTCAAGATCCTCAATGGTGTGCCTACTGATGACCTTTACCCTGTGTATCTACATTATAAAATGATGTAGTCCAAAAGTAGACATCAGAATATGAAATATACTGGTATGTAAAATAGTTGAATTAAATCAAAACAGGTAAAATAATATAGATATAATAATTAATATCAAGGATAGAAAAAAATTAACATGTCAAATGTCTATCTAAAGCAAGAATAAAGAGTAGACAAGTGACCCATCAATCCTTTGACCTATCATTCAAATCAAACTCATCTTATAAGGAGTCATCCCAGAAGGACTCATCTCAACATAGATTACTCAGTTTGGGAAGATCAACTGACCAAGTCTTATTGTTTTAGGACAGTAAAGTGAGGACCTGTCTAACTCTAACGGACTTAATCCATAGAATGAGAACTTTTTCGACTCTAATGGACTTAGCCCTCGAGTGAGAACCTGCCCAACTTTACCAGACTTAGCCCTCATGTGAGCAGTCATCCAACTCTAATGGGCTTAGCCCTTAAGATAGGGACTTGTCCAACTCTAACGGACTTGGTCCACTCCTCATCTCAATTCAATTATTTCAACTTAGCATCGTAGAGGCTTTCATTTTCTCATTAACTCAAACTCTACATTTTCTATTGATTTTAGGTACTTTAACCCATGTTAATTAACTCAATTCTCTTATAAGAACTCAAAGACTCAAACTAGTGTTTAGAAAAAAGTCATTTAGACAAGACTCAAGAACTCAATTTTGAAGACCCATAGGATCATCAAGTTCAACTAACTAAACCTCATTCTCATGTTAAGATTTCAGTCAACATACTCAAGTCAAGGCTATAGACTCCATCCCTAAGTTCATTCATTCATGCTTTCACAAAATAACATATAGTGTTTGTACAATATCTCATGAAAATATTCAATTCAAGAAAATAAGTTTATGATGATCATCAACGTATGAAAATACATATAATAAATATAATTTCTCAAAAAAATAATCAAAAATCATGTATTTAGACTCAAGAACTTTCAACTCTCATCTAAGACCATCTATCGGACACAAGGGAGAACAATCCCATGCTTTTAGTTTAGCCTTACATACCTGGAATGACGAATTACAAAGTTTTCTTCAAGGAATTGAAACCTCTTTGGAAACCCTTAAGCCTTCTCTTCTTCTCCTCTCTCAGAACTCCTATAGAAAGTTAGAAAATAATGGTTTTGGACCCTTAATCATAATAAAATATCTTTAAGACACGTTTTAGGGTTTAGCAATAGGTTAGGAAGGACCAAACATGCCTTTCCCATTATAAAAGAATTTTTTTAAAAAAATACACTGGTACATGACTAGCCAGGGATGCAGAATTGCCCTTGTGATTTTATTTTTTAAAGTTTTCGACAAGAAGGGTTCTTACTCAAGGGCTAAGTCCATTGGAGTCATACAAGTTCTCACTCGAGGGCTAAGTCTATTAGAGTCGAACAAGTTCTCATTCTATAGATTAAGTCCATTAGAGTCAGACAAGTCCTGAATTTATTATCCTAAAACAATAGGACTTGGTCAGTTGATCTTCCCAAACTGAGTAATCTAAGTTGAGATAAGTCCTTCTGAGATGAGTCTGATATGAATGATAGGTCGATGGGTTGAATGGTCACTTGTCTACTCTTTATTCTTGCTTTAGATAGACATTTGACATGTTGATTTTTTTTTCTATCCTTGATGTTGATAATTATATCTATATTATTCTACCTATTTCGATTTTATTCAGCTATTTTATATACCAATACATTACACATACTAATGTCCCCTTTTGGACTACATCATTTTATCATGTAGATACATAGGATAAAGTCCATCAGCAGGTGCACCGTTGAGGATTTGAAACGTTCAGGAGATTGGTGAGCCTCCCCTATTTTAGAGGGTTTATCACCCATTTTCATCTTGCTTTAAAGCTAGACATTTATTAGCTTTATCTTGGTTAAGGTAGCCATGGTTCTGGCATTGGCACCACATGATAGTGATAAAGGCTTCATAGACTAGAGCCAAACGTTGATGTAAGACTTATTGAGCTAGTTCTTTCTACTAGCCTTTTTATTTGATATGACATTTGAGATTAGATGTGCCCATTATTATCTTTAGTCTTCCACCGATTGTCTTAAGTTATTGATTGAATGAATGTGATGAGGTCAAGTGGTTAGTTTGGGGACTAGCAATAGTCTCTAACTGCCAGTTACGCCTAGGGTACCCTCCCGGGGTGTGACATCTATTTCCAACCCTCAGAGGAAAAACAATCATTTTTGAGTATTATAGTTTCCTTTTGTACTTAAAACCAGGGAGAAGTTACAGACTTCTTCTACTACTATCATGTAAATATTCATATTTGATTCAATTTTGAAAAAATCTTATTTGACCCATATCTAATGGGTCGGATTGGATGGTTAGTCATTTTGTTAAATTACACAACTACACAATATATTTTATCATATTCTCTAATAATTCCTACCATTGTAAAAAATTACAAAAATTCCTTATTTCTAGTCTCTCTCCAACTTGTAGATACATAGATTATTATTTCTCTCTCCTCCTTAATTGATCCTAAATTATCTTCTGATTTTAATATTCTAATCAATATCTATATAATCTTTCTATTTTTTAGTTATGTAATCAATCTTTTCACGATTAATTTCAATTTCAATTTTTTTATCATTATTTTTAAACTAAAAAAAAGGGAAAAAATTGAAAAGTCTCCAATTTCTCTGCCAAAACCTAGTGTCTTTCATTTTTCATCTACTTCTTCATAACAGTCTCCATTTCGATTTCAATGATGAGTATCATTCTTAAAATTAGGGAAATCCTTAATCAAGTATCAACTACCCAGATCAAGCACCTAATTTTAAGTATCAAGTATGTCCCGAATTCAAATTGAGTCTATTTCTACTCTTCCTCAAAGAAAGACGATCAAATAATTCCCAATCATGGTCCTTGCGGATCAGATTATCCATATAATATACAAAAAGAAACTCCAGATATTTGAGATCTTTCTTTTTGAATAAGATCTCAATTTCAGCGATGGTTTCATTATATATCTTACAACTAAAATCCCTCTTTTTTCCGATCTAGTTCCTCCACCAACGCGAACCCTACTTGGATTCAGGCATACTACACATTTTAGTTATTGGGAGAACCCAAGTACTCTCTTTCGAATTCAGGAAACAACTCTTAGAGATCATTTTTCTTTTGGGAAGATATAGGAGCGAAACAATCAACCTATTGATACTGGAAGACCCAACGGATTCTTCCAATGTATTAAGTCAGAATTGATTTTCCTTCATACCCAATATAATGCATCAAAGGATCCTTGAATAACTATAGGGTAACATGAAAATCCTTAGCAAAGACTTTTACAAGATGTTCTATTTTTCCATAGAAATATATTCATTCAAGAAGGGCTCCAAAAGATATTGATAGTAAATGAAAAGATTGTTTTTGTAGAAAGATGAAAGTACATTCACATTCATATACATAGAAAAAAAACATAAAACATATGTCAAGTATCAATTATAGTAGTTTTATAATCACAAGCACTTCTTCTTAAAGTGTCAAGTACCTAAAACTCTGATTTTAACAATGAGTATCATTCTAAAAAATACAAAAATCCTTAATCAAGTATAGGCTACGAAGATCAAGAACCTAATTTTAAGTATCAAGTATCTTCTAGACAAAAAAAGATAAAACTTATGTCAAGTATCAATTATATCATTGTATTCTAAGAAACAACATCCCTTGTTTGCATATTTGTGACACCTTAGAACTCCATGCTCTTATTTATCTATGTTTGAAGCCTCATTTGGTTAGGTTGGGGGTGTATTAGGTTTATGGGAGACATATTGTACTTAGACAAGTTCAAGACTTCCCTATCAGTTCATTTTGGGTGTTGGTTCATCCAAGGGTCAACTTTGAATAAGCATAACTTTTAGCACACTTAGAACTGGATGCTCAAAACATGTCAAATTAATGAATTTTTGTGTTATCTTTCCAATGCACTTGGTTTCACCTTATTTCAAGTTCGGATGAAGGAGTTATGACTGTTTTTGTGAGACCCTCCCGTGCAGTGATGTCACACGAGCTCCTTGATGAGCAGTGCAGTGTTTAACTGGCCGTTTGGACAGGCTTGAACTAGAAAAGGCCATTTTTGGCCTAAGGAATGTGACACGGCCAGTGGCACGGGCCCTATCTCTTGCCATTGATAGTGTGGCTGGTCGTAGAGTGGAGGTAAGTCAAGAAAAGTGAGCAAGAGCGGAGTTTTGGCTAAGTGTAGTGCCACGGGTATCTTTGATGGGCCATGATAGGTCACACGAGCCATCCACTTAGGGCATGGGGTAGTTTGCGATATTTTTTCTAAGTGTAGTTGGACGGAACACTACACGGACCATGTAACATCACACAGTCCATGAAAGTGGCCCGTCAAAGTGACGTCTATGCTAACTTTTTCTCAAGTGTTCCAATTGTAATTTTGAGGCTAAATCTTGTCTCAGGGCACCCCACACGACCTGTAGAGTGCCACACAACCAGTCAAGCCTTCAGTGAGGCAACACTTTGCCAATTTTTCCATCCGTTCACTAATGGCATTTTCATAAATTCTAATTACTTTAATGACCTTTTTAGACTTCCAATGCTATCTTAACCTCCCTAAAATACCAAACCTATTCCTAGGGATCAAACTCATTATTCTCATCTCAAATACACTCTCAAATTCTCTCAAGAGCCTTCACCTGAAGGTGCAAGAGAGGGGGGGTGAATTGAAGTTTCTACACTTTTTCTTTTCTTTTAACTTTAGATAGTCAGTTAGTGAAGCAGATAGTCGACTAATAGATAAACAAGTAAATAGAAATTTAAAGTGCATAAATAGAAAATTTGACACTAAATATTTTTATACTAGTTCGGATTCAATATGAATCCTAGTCTAGCCCCTTGGGTTGTAAGGGATATCTCTTCAAGCCTTTAAGAGTTTTAAGGTTACAAAAAATGAAACTAAACACTCAGAATCTTTTTTCTCTTTTTTTTTGTTTTTGTTTTTCTATTGATACACACCTCTCTTTTCAATGTTTCTTCTTTTCTCTCTCTTTTTCTCTCACAGTAAAATAAAGACTATAAATAACAATGATTTTCTAAAGATGAAGAGTATTGAAGAAGGTTTGAATTGTCGTAGGCTTGTATGGTTGATGAGACATCTAGATGTCTTCATTTATAGAAGAGATGGAACTCCGAGGGATTTAATCCTTGGATTGAGGCATTGATGATCCTCTTTCTAAGAATAAGGACAAGGCTATTGGAAGGCAATCGTCCTAGATCCTTTGTGCATATCCAGTTATTGTGCATATCCTGTTGATTGCTTGATTGAAATCTCCTTCCTATTTGATTGCTTGATTGTTGCCTTCTTCCTTTTTGATTGCTAGGCAGATTTTTCAAGATCCTTGATTGCATGATATCATTATCCTGCACAGATATGCTCAAATTCCTTTTGGTTTGATTTGCCTTGATTGTCTCGCTGGATTTGGGTTTTCCTATTTTGCTCAATCCTATGTTTTTCTTTTTGCTTGGTTAGCTTTTAGTTCAGTAAAAGCTGGTAGATCACATTTCCTTGTATATCTATTTTTGTGTCCTGAATAATATCATTATTCAAAACAAAATTTGCACCAACAATCTCCCTCTTTTTGATGATGACAATAAAGGGTTATGTAGTCAACTTCCCTGAAAGTAGTGGACTGCTTTGAAACTTGCTCCCCCTGGACAGTTGAGTTGTGTGCTCCCCCTGAGTTGATTCTTGTGTGATGATTTGCTATTGCAAGGTGAAATATGCTATTTGCACACAAAAAATGCAACAACAACAACAACACATGCCATA
Organism: Solanum virginianum; assembly: GCA_000787875.1. Classification (NCBI taxonomy): domain Eukaryota; kingdom Viridiplantae; phylum Streptophyta; class Magnoliopsida; order Solanales; family Solanaceae; genus Solanum; species Solanum virginianum. Next base: position 12,903 of record DF365798.1, read on the forward strand.
TATTACATAATATTCTCCCCCTTTGACATTAGCAAAAAAGAAACAATCCCAAAACAAGATATATTTAATAGTGCTCATAGCACAACAGTTTTTCAAACCAAATGGATAAGCGAAGTTTGGGCGTATATGCCTTTAGCAACAATCCAAAGAAAAATAGACATTTATCTGCGAGGACCAAGAAAATATGTTAGGGTGTTCACAAGAGACATTTTCAAGTTATCAATCATAGCGGTCAGAGAGGTGGAGAGTTCATCTAAATTAGTTTGAACCTTCTGAGCAAATTTAGCAGCAGCCTTGATAACCTGGTCCAGCTTAAGACATATTTTGGCCATATCAGTACCTGTTTCCTTGATAGAGGCATAAATCTTTTCCATAGAGTCGACAATGGAGTCAAACTTGCAGTGACTAGAGAGGAGAAGGTCTTGAAGGTCTTCAAATTTCTCGTCCATCCCTGAGATCCTCGAGAGAATATCTTTAGAAGTTTTGAGTTGAGAGGAGGTGGAACAGTAGGGGTGGGAGGAGAGTATTCAGGTGGAGAAGCAGGGGCAATAGAGTATGATTTGAGAATCCAAGAGTCGTTGGTGAGTACGTAGCCCAAACTTCCAAAAGCCCTAGAATTATAACACTATTTCACATGAACTGAGGGAATATCTAAGAGATAGATAGAGTTAGCTTCAAGGATGCAAGAGATAATCATCCTATAGGGAAGATTGGGGGGATCAATGGTAGAGTCAACCATGTAGTTGATGATTAAAGAGGAAAGCTTGAATCTTCTTTTAGAGAGAAGGTAGTAGGTGCAAAAGGTGTCATGCACAGATAGAGAGGTGAACGAGCCTGCTCGTGGAAGGAGGGTGGGTGCCACTATATGTGCAATAACCTAGGCTTTAAAAGACATATATTTGGGACCCAGAATAGAGGGACATGGACAAGAGGGGGTTAGACAAGAGGGATTTCTTTGCTTTTTCAAAAGTAACTTCAAAATCAGAGGGCCAAGAATTTTTAATAAAACCAGAGAACCTAGCACAGTGAATGTCAAGAATATTGTCCAGAAGATCATAGTCCAAGAAGATTCATTTACCAAGAACTAAGGTTTCTACTTCTCCAGGTCTGGTAGAGCAAAAATTGGCATAAAAAAGTCTAACTAGCTGCTCATAGACCACTTTTGGAAGGGAAGAGAAAACATTTGCCCCATCCCTGATACTCAAAAAACTCTTTGATGGGGCAGTGAAGAGTCAAGAGGAGATCAAGGTCGACAAGACGTCCATGCACAATAGTCTTGGTTTTAAGAGTTTGTTAAAGGGTTTCATTAGAAGAGAACCAAAAATCAGTCTTAACATCAAGAGACTTGTCAAAATCAAAATGGCATTTTCTTTTCTGATCACCGGAGGGATAGATAGAGGCAGGATGCTTGAGAGAGGAGATTGGTGGAGAAGTTTAAGAGGGAGGAGATGAGTAAGTAGAGAATGTTCGGAGTCCAGTAGAACAGGGGAATAGGCAATGCCCTTTCCTTTGAACCTGGAACTTTTTCGAGGAGGCATGGTAGGGGAAAAAAGGGATAGAGATAAAAGATATGGAGGAAAGAAGACATTAAAAAGAAAGAAAAGGGGAAGATCAAAAGAGACGGGTGAATCAGAACTTAACGAGACACGAAAGGAAAGGGGGACTGACACACGAAACAAAAATAGGGAAAATTAATTGCCAGCCATCAATAATTAATGCTAGGTAATTAATAAAGTACCAGGAGTCCATGCATATAAGGAACAAAATTAGAATCTCAGTAAATGAAGTAGATAATTTCCAAAAGAAAAGAATTTTCCACATATATAGTCAATACATGCAACATTTTCCAAATATAATTTAAAACAGTTTGAAAATAAAGTTTAATAGATTTCTGAGATTGCAAAATCTTTCAGCAAGAAGCAGTTTAGTAAAAATATCAGCCAGCTGATTTTCAGTGTTAACAAAAATAATTTCAACATCTCCATTTAAAACATGGTCTCTAATAAAATGGTGCTTAATATCAATATGCTTAACCCTAGAATGATACACCAGTTTTTTAGACAAACAAATGGCACTAGAATTATCACATAATAATTAGGCAGGTTTGACAATTATATCAAAATCAAATAATTGATGAATAATCCATAAAACCTGAGCACAACATAATCCAATTGCTACATATTCAGCTTCAGTGGTTGAGATGGATCCACTATTTTGTTTCTTACTATTCTAGTAATTAAGCAATTCCCAAGAAATTGACAAGAGCCACTAGTGGTTTTTCGATCCACTTTATCACCTGCATAGTCTGCATCTGAGAATCCACAAAGATTAAGTGTAGAGGATTTTTCATACCATAGTCTAAAAGAGATGGTGCCAACTAGATACCGAATAATTCTCTTAACAGTTGTAAGGTGAGATTCTTTAGGAGCAGATTGAAAGCTAGCACATTTACATACACTAAACATGATATTAGGACAACTAGCACTGAGATAGAGTAAGGATCCAATCATACCTCAAAACTTGGTTTCATCAACACTTTTTCTATTAGGATCAAGGTCCAAGTTGCAAGAGGGGCTCATGGGAGTGCTGATCGATTTAGCATTTTCCATACCAAATTATTGAACAAGTTCTCATGAATACTTGCTTTGATAAATAAAAATAGCTTGATCATTTTGATAAATTAAAAGACCAAGAAAGAAGGTCAACTTACCCATCATGCTCATTTCAAACTCTCTTTGCATAAGATTCGCAAAGTCCTTGAACAGATCAGGTTTAGTACTACCAAATATAATATCATCAACATATATTTGAATAATAATATTGTTAGAGAAAGAATTTTTGATAAATAGGATAGTGTCAATGCTTCCTTAAGAAAAATCATGAGAAAAAAGAAATTTGTTTAGGCGCTTATACCAGCTCTAGGAGCTTGTTTGAGTCCATAGAGAGCTTTTGAAAGTTTGAAAACATGATAAGGAAAATTTGGATTTTCAAAACCTAGAGGTTGTTTTACAAAAACTTCTTCAATAAAACCATTTAAAAAAGCACTTTTAACATCCATTTGAAATAGTTTAAAACCTTTGTAAGCAGCATAAGCAAGAAGAATTTGAATAGACTCTAACCTTGCTACAGGAGTGAAAGTCTCATCATAGTCGACTCCTTCTTGTTGAGAGTAACCTTGAGCGATAAGCATTCTTTATTTCTAGTAACTTCTCCAGCCTCATTCAGTTTGTTTTTAAAAACACATTTTGTTCCAATGATAGCAGTATTTTTAGGTTTAGGAACCATGGTCCAAACTTGATTTCTTTCAAATTGATCCAGTTCCTCCTTCATTGCTTTTACCCAGCCAATGTCTTTCAAAGATTTCTCTACCTTTATAGGCTCGAATTGGGATATAAGGGCTATTTAGTATTTCTTTTGCTGGATGTCCTTATTCTCATTCCATCACTAACATCACCAATAATGAATTTTCTAGGGTAATCAGGCTCACTTCTCCATTCATTTGGAATATTTTCAACTACCGATTGACCTTTTGTAACAGTAGTCAGCTGTTCATCTTCTGCAACTGCTTTAGGTGTTGTTTTGTCACTGTTAATAGTACCTTCATCATTAGAGCTACATATTTTCTCATGAATTGGATTAGAATCATCAAAAACAATATGAATGGATTCTTCTACAGTAGAAGTACGTTTATTAAAAATTTGATATGCTCTACTAGTAGTAGAATAACCAAGAAAGATACTTTTATCACTACGAGGATCAAATTTACCTAGATTGTCCTTACTATTATTGTGCATAAAACACTTGCAATAAAAGAGATGAAAGTAGCTAATATTGGGCTTCTTTTCATTCCATAGTTCATATGGAGTCTTCTGAGAATTGGCCTGATTAGACACCTGTTAAGAATATGATATGTAGTACTTACCGCTTCTGCCCAGAAGTGGTGAGGAAGAGAGTGTTCACAAATCATGTTTTTGGCCATATATTGAAGTGTTCTATACTTTCTTTCAACTACTCTATTTTGTTGAGGAGAGCGAGGAGCAGAGAAATTATAGGAGTAACTTTCTTCATTGCAGAATTTTTTAAATGCCTTGCTCTTAAATTCTCCTCCATGATTACCTCTTATAGAAGTGTAGTAGCCTTTTTCCCTCTGTACTTTATTGCAAAAGAACTCAAAATTCTTTAAAGTATCATGTTTGTTAGCTAAAAACATAACCCAAGTAAAATGAGAGTAGTCATCAACAACAACAAATGTATACCTCTTACCACCAATGCTTGCAGTTCTAGTTGGACCAAAAAGATCCATGTGAAGAAGTTGAAGATGTTTTGTAGTGGAGACAATGTCTTTAGATTGAAAAAAGTTCCTTGTTTGCTTAACCATTTGACAAGCATCAAATATGTGATCCTTTGTGTATTCTAGGTTTGGAAGTCCAATCATAAGTTCTAATTTTGCAAGCTTTTCAATTAACTTCATGCTAGCATGTCCAAGTTTTTTATGCCATATCCAAGGGTCTTTGGAGATTGATGCCAAGCAGATGTGATCAGTTGATTCTTTGACTGAGTTAAAATATACATTTTGTCCCAGCTTCTTGGAAGAAGTGCCTTTGCTGAAACATCCTCAATGATGCATCCAGTTTTCTTAAATCTTACTTCAAGGTCGACATCACATAGTTGACTGATACTCAATAGATTGTACCTCAATCCTTTCACAAGATAAATATTAGTAATTTTACATTTTTCATTAAAAGCAATTGTACCAATACTAATGACAGTTTTACTAGTTTCGTCAGACCCAGGTAGACTATAGTATTCACTTTAAGAATGAGTTGATTGGTCTAAGCCAGTTGACTTGGTTCCTTTATTAGGGTGGGAAAACTTTTGAGCATTTTTTAAGAGATTTTTTAGTTCAAAAATTTCTTCATCAAACAAATCCCTTTCAACAGAACAAACCTCGAGTTGAATTTTCAAAGCTCTTTTTTCATCTTGAATGGTTCTAAGATTTTCCATGAATATTTTTAAGTCTGCAATAGCTTGATCTAGTAAAGCTATAAACTATTGCATTTATTACAAAAATCTGATCTTACCTGACTGGATTCTCCAATGGCCATGAAGCATATGTTTCTAGTGTCATCTTGATCATACTCAGATATATCTTCATCACTCCAGCTACTAAGGGCCTTATTTCTTCCATAGTTTTGAAGATGCCTTTTCTTATTTTTAGGATACTCACTTGCAATGTGACCAAACTTGCCACAATCATAGCACTTGCCATTATTATGATTATAGTTAGTGATTTGTTTATTTCTGGAGTTATTTGGCTTACCTCTTCTTTGATTTCTATTGCACCAAAATATCTCCATGACAAATCTTGTGATCAGTGCAATTTCATCTTTATTGAATTCATCTTCATCATCCAGATTATCATAAGTTCCTTGAAGGAAATAGATTTCTTTTTCTCTTCTTCTTTGCCCTTTTTATTCAGATGCATTTTCTCAAAGGCAATGAGATCTCCTCAAACTTCATCATTTGTTAGGTTCTTTAGATCCATGCTTTCAAGTGCGATAACTTTAGCATGCCATTTGAGGAGGTAAGCTTCTTAGAACTCTTCTTATGTGCTCTATGGGAGCATATTCCTTTCCTGCAGCTTTGAGTTCTCCAATAATCTTGCTTAGTCGTGCAAACATATTTTCAATTGATTCTCTTTCTTTCATTTGGAACAATTCATATTCATAGACAAGGAGACTGATAATGGTTTCTTTCACTTTGTTAGTTCCTTCATAAGTGACTTCTAGTTTGTCCCACATTTCTTTCATAGTTTTACAGCTTGAAATTTTCTCATATTCTTCACCACTAATATCATTATACAGGACACTCTTAGCCTTTGAGTTTATTTGTATAACCTCCATTTGTTCATCATTGTAGTTTTCGAGACTAGAAATGACAGCAAATTGACTTCCTTCGGAGGTTGATGAATTTGCAGGTTTAGAAGTAGGAATGGGTATATCACCAAGCTTAATGACCCTCTAAACCTTAACATTATAGGATTTGATGAAGGTTTCCATCCTGATTTTCCAGTGTGAGAAATGCTTTTCATTGAAGTACGGAGGTCAGGTTACGAAGTTCCCTCTTGAAATAGTGCTCCAAGGGTTTGACTTTGATTTGTCATGATCTTTTTCTCACCTGTGGTTAGACAAAATAATTAGTGAGACCTTACTCTGATACAAATTGAAGGTGCAAGAGGGTGGGAGGTGAATTGAAGTTTTTACACTTTTTATTTTCTTTTAACTCTAGATAGTCAGCTAGCGAAGCAGAGAGTCGACTAATAGATAAACAAGGAAAAAAGAAATTTAAAGTACATAAAAAAAACTTTTATGTTAGATGTTTTTATACTGGTTCGAATTCAATGTGAATCCTAGTCTAGTCCCCTTGGGTTATAAGGAATATCTCTTCAAGCCTTTAAGGGTTTTGAGGTTACAAAAATGAAACTAAACACTCAGAATTTTTTTCTCTCTTTTTATGTTTTTCTTTTTCTATTGATACATACCTCTCTTTTCAATGTTTCTTCATTTCTCTTTTTTTTTTCTTTCACAGTAAAACAAAGACTATAAATAAAGACTATAAAGAGTATTAAAGAAGGTTTGAATTGCAGTAGGCTTGTATGGTTGATAAGATATTAGGATACCTTCATTTATAGAAGAGATGGCACCCCAATGGATTTGATCCTTGGATTGAGGCATTGATGATCCTCTTTCCAAGAATAAGAACAAGGCTATTGGAAGGCAATCATCCTAGATCTTTCGTGCATATCCTTTTGATTGTCCCTATCCTATTGATTGCTTGATTGAAATCTCCTTCATTTTTGATTTCTTGATTGTTGCTTTCTTCCTTTTTGATTGCTAGACTAATTTCTGAAGATCCTTGATTACGTGATATCAGTATCCTTCACAAATTTTCTTAGATTCCTTTTGGTTTGATTTGCCTTGATTGTCTCGCTAGATTTGGGCTTTCTTGTTTTGCTCAATCCCATGTTTTTCTTTTTTTTGGTTAGCTTTTAGTTCAGTAAAAGCTGGTAGATCATGTTTCCTTGTATATCCACTTTTGTGTCCTGAAAAATGTCATCATTTAAAACAAAATTAGCACCAACATCACCAAGACCCCAATACAAATTAAAGGAAACTCAAGAACAAGTTTGGATTCCAAGTTCCATTTCCCAGCTTCCATTCTTTCGCAATCAATTCTAAGAAACTCAAGGTCTAGGTATGTGAGTTTCAACCATTGGGTCCTTTCACCAATGGTGCCCAAGCCTATTTTTACATGAATTTCATACTCCTAAGTTGAATTACTTATGGGTCTTACTTATTATGAATTTGACTTTGAACTATATTGGGGTTCCATTAAAGTGTGATTGTTTAAGCATGTTTTGAGATATGGATCTATGATCAACTTTGAGATTTGATAAGGGGTTTTAATGTACATTGCTTGAAGGTATTACCAAGTGTTAGTAGGTGATTTTACATTGATTTTTCTTGCATGATTTCACCCTTGAATTGCATGGTTTTATACTAGCATTATACACCCGCCAAGTGTTTGATAAAATGCCCAATTTAGGATTCTTCAGTTATTGATGGTCTATTGCATATTTACAAGTCAAGTGACTTCATGATGTTCGTGGGATACAAATTACATTTTGAAATCATGAAATTATCTATGGTCTTACGAGTCTCAGTTATTTATGAATTATTGAATTCTTATGTGAAGGTTTATGTTAAAGCCTACTAGATGGGGTTATGATCTATGTGGTATGTATCAGCCTATAGTAAAAGGCAATTCCTACATGAAGGGGTTATGAACTATGTAGTGTGCCTCACCCTCATGTATGAATCAATGCTACTTATTATCTTATTCTCCTAGGAAAGGGTTATGAACTATGTGGTACGCCTCACCCTTATGTGTGATTCAATACTTCGTATTATATTATGTGTGCATGTAAGCGTTATGAACTATGACATCCCTCTACCCTCATGTACTAAGCATTACCTACTAGAAGGGGTTATGACCAATGTTATACCACTCACACTCTAGTATAAGGTATTTGGATGATCTAATCATGTCACCTTATTGTGTTAAACAAGCTATGCAAGAATGATTATTTTCGAGCACGTTTTACTTCAAGTATCATTCATGCATGCCATATTATATATGCTCATCCATTGCCTAATTATGCATTTCAATTATGATGCCTATCTCTTGTTGCATTGCATCCTACATACTTAGCACATTCAAACGTACTAACACATAATCTATGCCTACATGATGTTACCATGTAGGAACCGGAGCCCGACTTGATCCTCCTCCTCCTCCACGTGGCTAGTGCTTTATCTCTCAAAGCAAATTGGTGAGTTCTCAACTTCGAGAACATACTTCTCTTGATTTATGCTATGTATAGACTTTTTTTTCTTTATTGTATACTTTGACTATGAGGGTGAGCTCGGTTGTTTGTCTTTGCCTCCGCTAAGTTCTATGTTTAGAGGTGTTGTTGGACAAGTATGTAATGATGCTATAAGCTTGACTCTGTTGATGTTTTATGAAATAAAGGTTTTCTCTTAGTCTCTATGCCCTTATTTCTATTCATTTATTGTGTTTAATTACTTTTGCGACCAAAGATGTATAATGATATTTTTAGAGGCTTGCTTGGGGTTCGTTCGGGTTCCCCATGCGCCGTATCACATCTAAGCCCAGTTTGGGTCGTGAAAATATTCTAAAAACCAAGTATACAGCATCTAAATATCAACAATTAGCATAAAAATGAATCAAAGAATTAAGAACAAAGATATCAAGACCAAACCCCCCCTCTTGAAGTACCATCCCATAAGTCCCGTCCCGAATCCAAAAGCTTTAATCATGGCAGAAGCTTTGAATACAAATGGGTAAGTAAATTTACTAGGATACTGATGACCCTTATAAAGCATGTTGACAAATATCAAGATACTTTGAATAGGGTCTTCAATAGAAGCATAGGCACAAATAAGTGTGTTCTAGGAGAATTACCTTCGAGTACTGGTCGATATCCATACGTTCATGATGTCTTTTCTAAATCGTTGATGAAACTTGGTTGTCATCATCATTTTTCCTTTTTGTTGAATAGATTTTCCAAAGATTTTTTAATTTTTCAAATTATTTTTGTTGCATATACATTGCAACTAAAATTACTTTATAGTAGCCTAATTAATGGGTGATTAAATTTAATTTTTCAATTTATGCCCCTTTTTAGTGTAACTGATTGACTTATTTCCTTTTTTTGAACATGTATCAAATGAGTTTTAAGGTATCAACGCGCCTAATAAATATGGAATTTTTAGTAATTTAGGAAATAGTTGGTATAAAAAAGAATTAACCTTATACAATATGAGATTGTAAATTTATGCATATTTAATTAACCAAATATTAAAGCAATACTACGACTGAATTCTCGAAAGAACATTTAAGTGAATATAATATATGAGCAGTTCCACGTCTACTATGCATGTTGATATGCTTATTGCGTGATATAGTGTAATGACCTTCCAGCTCATTTCTGCGGTTCTGCAAATATTTTATTAGTTTGAGCATTTGAGTAGTAACATCGAGCATTTGATTCCTGGGGCTTAGAGGTGTATATTGGTTCCTTCGGTCGACTTTGATATTGGGAAATAAGACCCACATTGGAATAAAATGACCTTCTATGAGAATTTTGACTACGCCGTTGAGTCTGAAATGCCATTTTCGATAAGATTTCATATATGTATTGTATTTTTTTGACTAGGAATGGGGCTAGAGCATCGAAACTAAGTTTGAGTGGATGCTAGAAAATAAAGATGTGACCCAGCCATAGAGTGCCACGTGGAGGCGGTTTGAAAAAAAAGGATATATGGTTTCTTTTTCCAGTAGCATACAAAGGAAAATGGCCAAACTTTGTATAGTGATATCTCTCTCAATTTTGATC
>DF365797.1:3708-14239 GCA_000787875.1 Solanum virginianum
TCGGAGCTTGACATAAGAATAAAACAAATGAAGCCGTGACCATGTTATGAGTATATTACAAATTTTTTTTTGTTAAATTTAAGCTTTGGCCATGTTAATTGTAAAATTTGAAAACAGAAATTTTATTTTCAAAGTGAAAAATGACATTTGAAATTTTTGAGTTTTGGTCATAAATATAAATTGGAGTTGTTTTGTATGTATATATATATATATATTTTATTTTATTTTATTTTTTTATTTTTTTTGTGTGTGTATTTTTAAGCGAAAACATATTTTCATTGTTTGTCAAATTTTAGAAAATTTTGGAATTTTACTTCAGTTGAGTTTCAGTATTTTATGGTTAATTGTGTTTGTTATTGGATATAAATTGAAGTTATGTTTGACTTTTTATGGGTAATTTGAAGGAAAAGACGAAAGCGTCTTTTTGAAAAATCTAAAATTTAATTTTAAGATACATTTCAAAATGTTATGGTCAAATGTGAGACATTTGGATAAGCATTCACAAATCTGCCCAGAAAAACCTCATTAGACTTTATATTTTAACTTAAAAGTTATATGTATGCATACGTATGTACGTATGCATGTATGTGTATGTATTCTACATACGTACGTTGTTGATAAGATGTAGCATGCGTTCAGTTTATCACTCGTGTGTCTAGAAATATTATTCTATATATATTTTTTCTTAGTAATTTGAATGTTCTTTATCTTATTTTACTATATTTTCTTGTATGTTTCTGTAAATTTATAGAATTTTGATGTCTATATGAACAATAAGCAGAAAGCATAGAAAAATATCAAATTTTAGGTGATTTATGAATCATATATCAATTAACGACTTGAGCTTAACTAAGAAGAACCTAAGCCATAGTATTTTAATATATAGACTCGAAATAGCAGGTTAGAATTTGGTAAAAGAAGATTTGCATGAACTCGAGGCGTTAACCCTTGTTTGATAGATTTACATTAGGAATAATTGATTCTATTTTACATATATAATTGATCGTTTGTATGGTCAATAACTCATAGTTTTGGAAGTATCATATAAAAAGAAATTAAGTGGTAGTGTAGGAGACTGAGTAGATATTTATAATCCTATGTGCATGTAATTGCACGATTAACAAAGAGCAAAAGTAATCCATTGTGGGGATACAATCTTAGTTTTTAATTTATAAGTTTGAAAGCATATTTACATTCTACCTTTTACTTAAATTTACTATAATCAATTTCTACAATCTTACGGATTAGAATCCAACTATTGCAGATTTGATCTTCCATAAGCAAACACGTCGTAGCAAATTGTTATTTCCTTCCATCCTTTTTTAGTTGTCATGTAGCGTTTTTCAAAAATTAATTTGATTAATTTTGAAAGCTAAATTAGATCATATTAATTTGATATTTTAAAGTAAAAATTTAAATATTAAAAAAATATAAGAAAAATATTATTAGTGGCATTTTCTTCACATCAATATGATGAAAAAAATATATCTTTAAAATGTTAATCAAAATTTATATAATTCGACTCTAAAAATAAAAATTATGACAATTAAAAAGAGATGGAGGAAGCAAGAAAGAACTACTTGGTAGTAGTTGCCACTCATGAATATGGTTGATATCTTTATGAAGGTGTAAAATTAGGTTTTGGGCCTAATTGACACCCCGAAAAGCTAGCTTGGAGAAAGGAGGATTGCTCCAGCCTTATAAGGAATCCACACATCTCATTAACTAACTTTTATCATTTTTCATCAGAAGATGTTAGAAAAATTGCATTTATTTGTATAAATATGGTAGTAATATTTGTATATGTATATATGATTTATTTACATTATGATAAATATAGACTTCATTTGCCTTGAACTAGGCAGCATATAATTCTGCATTAGGCTTTGATTAGTATGCATTTTCTTTTTTTACTAACTTGTACTTCCTATTGCCTCATAAATAAGGAACATCATCAATTAAAATACTATTATAGTGAACCCAAGACTAGTCTCATTCACATCAAGCTGATATTTATGAACAAAAAAAGAAAACCAAAATGACTTGGACCATGCCGCCTTGTGTCATTTGACTAACGTGCTTGAACACTCCCCTTTTCCCCTAAATTCCATTCCTAATCACTTAAATTATAATCATTTTGGATTAATTAACTAATTTATTCCGTTAATAATAAAATATCATTCCCTTAGAAGTTTCCTCATCTTCACACATATATATAAGCCTTTAGTCATCGTTTAAACTTCAACCTAAACAGAATAGTCCAACAACAACAAATCTTGAAGAAATGGATTATTCATCATGGGATGAGCTTCTTTTTCAACACAATTCTCTTCCATTTAACGTTAATGACACCGAAGACATGTTCCTTTTTAATGTCGTCGCTGAGGGGTCATCAACAAACTCATCCTCTAGCTCTGGCATCAAGGAAGAAGAGGTGACTTCCTGCGAAGAACAACCCGAAAAGGAAAAGAATTACAGAGGTGTGAGAAAGAGGCCATGGGGGAAATTTGCTGCTGAAATTCGTGATTCTACGAGGAATGGTGTTCGGGTGTGGCTAGGTACGTTTGATAATGCTGAAGATGCTGCGTTGGCTTATGATCAAGCTGCATTTGCTATGAGGGGTTCGATGGCGATACTTAATTTTCCTGTGGAGATAGTGAAGGAGTCTTTATGTGAAATGAAGTGTAGATTTGATGGGAATTGTTCGCCTGTGATTGAATTGAAGCAAAGACATTCTATGAGGAGAAAGAGTGTGAGTAAAAGAAGAAACAGAGCAAGAAAAGATGTTCTTGTATTTGAAGATTTGGGTGCTCAGTATTTGGAGGAATTATTGATTTCTTCAGAGAAACCTACTGCTCTCTCTAGATAATCTTCGTTTTGTTTGTTTCGGAAGGGAGAACGGCAATCATCACGTTCAGACTCCCCGACCTTCATTGATTCGTTGATGACTTCATTAATTGATGGTTCTTTTCTACAAATCATAAAAATATTGGTTCTGTTTTTGATGAAATCCAAATGTAGAGACATGCTGAATTATTATCGATTTCACCAGAAAAGTTGAATCTGACATGATCTCCGCATTAGGAAAGAGAATAATGGACTTTGAATTGATTTATTGTTGGTAATTTGTGTTCAACCCAGTAACTAAAAATGTATAAGGAGAAGAATATTATTCCAAGTTTACAAATTGTTTGTGTGTCCTTAAAGAATTATAACCTTTTCAAGGTTGTCGAGGCGTACTTGAACGTAAAGTTGTTCCTCTAATAGCGGCAATGCAAAATTACCCAGCTTCGACATGACATTTATGTTTTATTTGAAAACAATGGGCATAAAAGAAGAGAAGAATTTCATATTTTTGTGTATTTCATTATTTTAAAATCTGAGACAACATCTCTGAATTCATAAAAAATGAAAAGGTGAGATAGAGAGTTGTTATTCGAAAAGTTGCCTGTTTGTCTCAATCCAAAAGGTGCCTTTTCTCATTTTCCATGTACACCTCAAATACCTTTTTTAGAAAAATGAAAGCAAAACAATTCTCATAAAATATGACACTAATAAATACTCTCAAGGGCTCTTAGGTCTTAAAATAAGTCAAAAATAACATTTAGGTAGAAGAAGAGTATTTTTAAAATTAAAATATAAATTTTGAGGTTATGTTTGGTTCAATAGACAGAGAAACAGTACATTTAAATACAATTTAATGGAAAAAGGATCTAAAATACCTGAACTATTAAAACTGGCACAAAACTATCCTCCATCCAACTATTGGCTCTTAAATATCTTTGTCATCCAACTTTGGGTTCAATATTGATCACTTTTTATTTAACAAAATATAATTTAAATAATTTTTTTAAACATGTGATGATCATCTATTGGTTACAATTTAATTACTTAAAATTAATTAGAAACTCACCTATTATCAAATCGACCCGCCCCAAATCAACTCAACTCTTTAAATTTAATTATGGCTTTTTAAAAAATTTCAAATACTATAATTTGACCCATATTCTAGTTTTTTTTGTAGAACTTGAGAATTTGGGATGTTTGCCAAATAAATTTACCAAGTAATGGCAAGTTAGGATAATTTTAATAGTTTTCATAACTTATGAAATTTTTTAATTTATGAACAACAAAATGTAACTTCAAAATTTATATTACATATTCAATTTTTTTTTTAACTATATCTCATATAATTTCATATCATAATTTAAAATTATAATTTTATCTTAGGTGGCCAAATGATCCTTGGTAAAGTTGCATTTGCAGCCCATTACAAGACAAGAAAAACACAGCGGTCTGAGTAATTTCTAGCGCCTCCCGACTCTTTGACTAATATACAAAAACCATTAATGGATAAACTGCACAATGTCACAGTCCAAAAGAAACATATACAGACCATTTGTTTTGCTCCCAAATTTATTTTGGCTTCTGATTCAAATTTGTTCTATTTTAATTCTTCAATTTTGTTTTTCATATATATTTCAAAACATAAAAAACTTTAGCTAATGACGCATCATCACGGGATATTAGATACATTCTGATATATAAATATGTACACAAAAAAAAAAGAAACGAGCAAGATAGGATAGACAAGAAAGAGAGAGAGTGGGTGTTGATTTGTGTCTGTATATCCTAAATATATGAGAATCCATTTCGATATAGTATATTCACAATATATTACACTTGATTTTTGACTCTATTTATTTGAGATACATGTATTTCATGTATCCAGACATACTATATACATATATTCAAAGACTGAAATCTGACATAAATGATAATTTCAAAAACTCATAGGAAGACATGTGATTAGATCCTAAACTAATGAAATTCGTATTTGCCTTTTTACCCATAAACAAATACAAATTTCAAATCAAAACTTAACTAAAATTTGGTCCCAAATTATATTGTCAAACGCCTACTCAGAGATTCCCAATGTCCTATCTACAATCTATATATTATAATATATATTCATACTCCTTTAATTTTAATTTATTTGTCTAGTGTTGAGTTAAATAAGTATTTTAAAATAGTAAAAAAAGATTCTATTTTTGAATCTTATGATATTAAATTAAAAATACGTAAAATATACAAAAATGTTCTTTAATCCTATGGTCTTAAACATATAATTATATAAAAAAATTAAAATTAAATAATTATAAAAAAAAAGAAACGTACTCCCTCTACCCCATATTACATGGGCACTTACTAAATTAGGATAGAATTAAATAATTTTTTCCATTTTACTGCACCATTAATATAATATTTGAAAATTTCAAGAGGCTATTTAATTACTTTACTATTTCTATATTTTATGTATATTTTTTCTAACTAAATTTAATATACATTGATATAAATAAAGGACAAAATACTAATATATTAAAAGTGTCGAGGTAGTAACAAATATTAAAACAAAAGAAAGGGTAGAGGGACGACAAAGCAAGAGAAATTTGTTGGTACATCTTTCACCAATATAGCAATAACTCAGACCAAAAAGGAGCTGCTAAAAGACAAACTAGAAGAATTTTGTTTTGCATTTGCCTAATCCAATGGAGTTAGCTCGAATAGAGAAAACTCAATGCACATGTTTGATTGGAAACATAGTTTCAGACAAAATTTTTGACATCACTCAAAGAATGTGGCACTGTAATGTAAGAATGATAGAAATCAAAGGCAACATCTTTGTGTTTTATTTTGATAAAGGGGATGATTGTTACAGAGTTCTTCGTGATACTCCATGGACAATCCAAGCTGGAGGTGTTCTTCTCATTCTTTCTCCATTGTTTTCAAGAAACATCCATTCTGAGGTACCCTCACCTTTTTGGGTTCAAGTATATGGATTACCAAATTACTACAAATACTTTCAAGATTGGTCAGTATTTGTATGTTGACAAATCTGTTTGGGGAAAGTTTTTGAGGATTCGGGTCAGATTGGATGTTAGAAATCCATTGGTTACTGGATTTTGGGTGTTGCCCCATATATGGATTCGTTTTAAGTATGAAAATTTGGGATTGTTTTGTTACAAATGTGGTCGTATTACAAACCACATGTAAATTCCCACCTGGGAATGAAAGATTTGGTCCTTGGTTGCGAGTTGAAAGTTTGAGTTCCCATGGAAAGGAGGAAAAGAACTCCACGACTCTGTTCAAGAAACCTGCAGAAAATTTCACATTGATTCCTTCACCAAATCTACTGGCATGGCCAAAAGTGGATGACAATCTTGAAAATACTACAACAACAATGTATGGTTTAAATTGTTCTTTTTTCTTTTTCCCAAAGTCTCATTTATAGTATTTAGTTATTATCCGTGTCTGGAAACAGGTCTGCCTACATTTTTAGACCCCACTTGTGGGATGTATATTGTTGTTGTTGTAGTTATTATCTGTGTCTGTGTAAACAGGAATGAATGGGCAAGATTGACGATTAACGGGGTAGATTCAATTATCATGATGGTGAAGTGTGCCGTAATAGCATGCCGAGTAGCAGAGGCTAATGAAGTTAAAGGTTATGGCTGGTTGATTATCAAGATGGCTGCTTATTTATTCTCCTTGGTGCTCAAAATCAATGTTATGGTCCGTCGTTTCGCCTTCTTCCGGAAATCTAGTATCAGCTCCAGGTCTGAGTATAGTCAAGTGGCTCAGCTGAAGGACTTGCTTATCTTGTTCATGTTTTGTGTTGTCTTTCTTGTGTCTTGATTTCTCTGATTTAGCCTTGAGTAGATGTTTTGCCCAAAACAGTGACCCTTAGATGGTTATGTCCTGTTTGAAAAATCTAAAAACTCCTTTTGTTATGGATTAGGTATGTGTTGTTTTAGTTAAAGACAGTGAATTCAAGGAGCATGAATAGTGAATCAAACTTTGAAATTAAAGAAAATTGAAGTGTACTTTGTATATGTATTGAAGACATAACACTTGAATTTCTATTACAAGCTTTTCTTGTAGCACATACTAAAAAGACAGAAACACGTATCTTTTACTAGATAATAGGAATGACGCCCAGCATTAGGCACTAACATAGGGCGAAGGAATCAAGAACAAGTTATTTTTCCTTTCAAGAGCATTGCCATATTTCTCGGTCATGTCTAGTTCATGAGGGTTCATTCCATTTGGAAGCTTCCAATCGAAATGGTACAGTAATAGTGCTATACCAACCTCAACAGTAGCCATTGAAAATGATATTCCTGGACAAATCCTCCTTCCTGTGCCAAAAGGCGTAAACTCAAAATGAGCTCCAGTAAAATCAAGGTGGCTTTCACTAAATCTCTCTGGATCAAATGTTTCGGGATTTTGCCAATAGTTTGGATCCCTTGAAATTGCCCAGAAATTGACAAGTGCTATTGTGCCTTTAGGTATAATATAGCCGTTGATCTCACACTCTTCTCTGGATTCTCTTGGAGCTAATAATGGAGCTAAAGGGTGAAACCTTAGAGTCTCCTTAACTACCATTTTTAGATATTTGAGTTTCTGAATATCGGTTTCGTCTATCCCATTTTCCTTTCCTTTGAATACTTCTCTTACTTCATCCTGTGCTTTCTTCATTATTTTTGGATTTTTC
This sequence comes from Solanum virginianum, assembly GCA_000787875.1. Lineage (NCBI taxonomy): Eukaryota > Viridiplantae > Streptophyta > Magnoliopsida > Solanales > Solanaceae > Solanum > Solanum virginianum. The sequence goes on from DF365797.1 coordinate 11,264, forward strand.
ATTAGTTCTGAGAAGGTCCATTCCATTGCTGATGCTGAAGTTGAAGACCCTCCTGAAAACAAGTCCTTCATATCCAACAAAACTAATTAGTAGAGTGCAAAATTATTTTTCAAGAAAGAGGAAAACACAAAATGAACAACTTCAAAAGTTAATTAGAACTATACTTAACTAGAAATTTAGGTACTATAAGGACTAACAGTCAATAGAGTGGACCACAACTATGTGAGACCAGGGGCGGAGCTACATTTAAATTTAGTCAAAGGTGGTCAGATGAACACCCTTTATCGAAAAACTTTTTCGAATATATAGGTTAAAGATAGGTATTTTGATATATATTAATTGTTGAACATTCTTGATACCAAAATCATCTACCCATGTTGCAAAAGTATGAACACCATTTATGAAAATGCTGACTCTGCCACTATGTGAGACCAAAGTTCAAATTCCAGTTCAGTCAAAAAATGCGAGGTGATTGCATTCCTTTCATCAAAAGATGTGTTTGGTTGGATATAACAAATATCTAGTGAAATAATCGAAGTGCGTATAAACTGGTCATACACAACCATCATAAACATACACACAACCTATATATAAGAGAACTATAAGGCTCAACTTCTTCATCTCTTTTACTTCTTGCCAAAATTCTTCAAGTTTTGAACTACTTAAGTTAGCAAAAACAGTTAGAAAATTTACTAAACAAAAGTAAAGAAGTTAAAGAAAGAGTAGCGACTGATACTTACAATGATTATAGCCTTGATATTATCCCTTATGATAGGAATTGAAAAATCTTGGCTCTTTTGAAGCCTTAAGAGAACATCGACTATATCTTCTTCTGTGGTCGTCTTACTATTCAGGAATTCATGTTCATTGATAATTTCTTCTAAAAGAACATCAACCTCTTCATGCATTTTACGCAATTTGTACTTTAATCCACTGATGAAATGAATAATCTTCATCGAGGGAAAAAGATCTGCGAGATCAAACACTCCAGCTGAAGCAGATACTGTTCTCATGATCTCAATCAAAGACCCCTGATTTTTACAAACCCTGCCTACACTTGCTTTGCAAATGGCTGAATTCGTGTACGAAGATAACGTTTCGGACATGTTGATTGGACTTCCCTCAGAAGCAGAACGTTTAATTAAGTTAACAAGATTAGTTATCTCACTCACCATATTGGGATAAAATGACATGATATTTTTATGACTAAGGAGTTCCTGAATACAAATTTTACGAATTTGTCTCCAGAAATCACCATAGTTACAAAATCCCATGTCAGCATTGTCATAGAATATTTCCGTTCCAAGCAAAAGCACCGGTCGGTTAGAGAAGTTGAGATCATGTTTTCTCATCACTTCTCTAACCATTTGAGGAGAGGACACAACAATGGCTGAACGTTCACCGAGTTTCATGTGCATTAAAGCTCCATGTTTCGAGGCTAATTTAGCAAGAGTACGATGAGGTAGTAGTTCAGATGATTGCCAGTCAACAAGATGGTGCAAGTTTCCAATGAATGGGAGCTTCCAAGGGCCTGGAGGCAATTTTCTCTTACTATTACAATACTCTTTGTACCATTTGTTCACAAGTAAGGGCAAAACTAGAAAGAGTGTACAAAGAAGAAAAATTAGCTCCATTTCTATTGTGTATAGAAAAAAATTAATCTTAGCTGAACTTGGATATGTTTATAGGATAAAATTGGTCACCAATTTATACTAGAATTAAATCAATAAGTTTTTTCTAATTTGATAGTGATAGGCCCCTCTTTAAAGACATTCTTATATATGTCACATGTTAATTTGACAATGAGAGGCCCTCAATGCTGACAATATTTTTATTGTTTTGCCAAAGCGCAGGCTTAGGCATGATAGAGCCTGTTGCAGTACTCTTGTAATTCTTGCTATATGTTGTTTATTATGTTTAGGTTATCGCCCTATTTTGTACATTACTGTTGTTATTGTTTCTATCTTTAGAGTTTACACTGTTTTTCTTATCAACGGCCTATGCTCTTCATTGCTTTCTTTTTTTTTTGCTTGGATGTGATACACTTGACTCAGGGTCTTTCAAAAACAACATTTCTACCTCCACGAGGTAGGTGGTAAAGGGCTGCATATACTCTATTCCTAGTGAAAATTTCACTTGGTATGTTGTTATTGCAATAGTGACAATATAATATAGTCAGAACCAGGGTGGGATCTAGAGCGGTGTTAGGGTGTTCATCCAAACCCCTTGGTCAAAAAATTACACAATACATATGGCATATATTTTTTTAATTTTATGTGTATTTATAGATTTTGAATCATCTGAACACAAGACTAGAGATTAACTAAGTGATTCATGAGTTCAAAATTCACTTAAGTTTTAATTTCAAAGATGGCATCCCTCACATTTCCGTTTGTGTTTTTCCATCTCTAAAAGTTATCCAAGGAAATACTCACCAAGGTGAAAGATAAATTATAAATGTAGCTCCTTATGATTTTGAATTGACTATTTATGCTATGATGTGGAGAGAAAACATTGGAAAATTTATTCTAGAAACTTCAATACTAGGTTAACTATGTACACTTTCTAATTTTGTACATTTAAATTTAGTGCAATTTTACTTGAATAACCTTTTTTTAAAATATGGGATTAGATAAAAAAGTTGATCAAATTGACTAAATTCTATGGAATAAATTTTGATAAAAGGTTTTCACTAGCAGACCATTGTGGACTCTACTAGGAAAATGAACTTATACGTCTTTCTTAGTTAATAGAAAATTAAATCCATCCATTAGAAGGCAAACAAAACAATGGATTGGGACCCCAAGAAAATTGAGACGCCCACTTTTTCATACAAACATTCACACTCAAACAAAATTGACACGGGGTAATATTTTTACTTTTCTAGTCACCAAGGGCACGCAGTCTGCAGTCTTTACAAACTTGAACCACACAAACACACACAATCTCATCTAGAACGTTTATAGGAGCTTTTTC
>DF365796.1:828-14284 GCA_000787875.1 Solanum virginianum
CTTCATACAAAGCCAACCGGGAACCTTCTTTCCAAACTCGCTCGACACACATCGTATGTATCGGCTTGGCTTCGTCCCGAACCAAGGAGGCATTCTGGCGGGCGCATGCGTGTAGGAAGGCTCTTTTTTTCTTGCTACGGGATTAGCCTGTTTGGCGTGACTTGACGCGTGGGAAGGACTTACTCTACTAGTGGCTCGGCATCGAATCTCTGCGAAAGAAAGAATCTATGTTTGTGTTCAACTCTTCCTCAATCTTCAGCATACTTTCAGTCAAAGAGATCTGAACTTGAGGAAGCGTAGGTGGATTGAGTTGCTAAAGGACTATGATTTGGCCATCCTATATCATCTGGGGAAGGCTAATGTGGTGGCCGACACCTTGAGTAGAAAGACTTCTAGCATGGGAGTCTAGCCGCCATTCGCGTTGAGGAGCGACTTTTGGCCAGGGATATTCAGCGTCTAGCTAATGGCCTAGTCAAGTTACCATTTTGTATTAGTACACAACCCAAACCAACTCTAGAAGTATCACAATACACAACAAATCCCTCAAGCCCATCCAGTAGTGACAATATAGGTCATTTTGCATCATTACACAACCTAACACAACACGGGAAGTATCACAATAACCATAAATCCCTCAAGCCCATCCGATAGTGACAATATTGGAGCAGACATAAGCTTGTCCTTCAATGTTTAGAAGCTCCTCTCATATTCATTAGTCCAGACGAACTTAACCTTCTTTTGAGTCAATTTTGTCATAGGGGAAGAAATGGAGGAGAACCCATTTAGAAACCTTCTATAATAACCCGCTAGACCTAAAAAGCTCCTAATATTCGACGGGGTCAATGGTCTAGGCCAATTTCTAATCACATCAGTCTTCTTAGGGCCCACCTTAATTATATCCCTCGACACCACATGACCTAAGAATGCAACCTCTTTTAACCAAAATTCACAGTTTTCATATTTGACATACAATTTCTCCTTTCTCAATCTTTGCAACACAACCCTCAGATGCCCCATATGCTCCTCCTTACTATATGAATAGATCAATATATCATCCATGATGACTACAACAAAGGAATCAAGGTAAGGTTTGAAGACTCTATTCATAAGGTCCATGAAGATGGCCAGTGCATTAGTCAACCCAAAAGACATCAGAACAAACTCATAATGCCCATATCTAGTCCAGAAGGATGTCTTCGGAATATCACACTCCCTCACCTTCACTTTGTAATACCTGGACCGTAGGTCAATCTTAGAGAAAAAGCTAGCCTCTTGTAATTAGTCAAGCAAATCATTAATCCTTAGAAGAGGACACCTATTCTTTATAGTGACCCTATTGAATTGCTAATAGTCAATACACATCCTAATGGACCCATCGTTCTTCTTCACAAATAACATTTGTGCACCCCAAGGTGATTGACTAGGCCTAATGAATCCCTTCTCCAACAAATCTTTCAATTGTTCCTTTAACTCCTGCAACTTCGCCGGGGACATACAGTAAGTGGGGAATAGAGATAGGTTGAGTGTCGGGGAGGAGGTTTATACCAAAATCTATTTCCTTTTTGGGAGGGACACCGGGAAGGTCATTTGGGAAGACATCAAGAAACTAATTTACAACCGGAACCGACTCTATGGAATGGACTTTGGACTCCACATCTTTAACCCTCATAAGATGATACAAGCACCCCTTAGGGATTAACTTACGAGCTTTAATGCAAGAGATGAATCTACTTTTGACCACCACATCTTGACTTTCCCACTCAAGGACGGGTTTATTTTGAAAATTATAATTTGACCCAATGGGTTCTACAATCAATAGAAGCATTGTAGGCATGCAACCAATCCATCCCAAGAATGACATCAAAATGAACCATGTCTAATTCAATAAGATCACAAGGCAACAACTTATGAAAAATGCAAATAGGACAACTTCTATACACTTTTCTAGCAACAATAGAGGCACCAATAAGAGTGGACACTTCATATGACTCATGCAACCACTCGGGGTCAACATGGAACTTGTTAACAATAAAAGGGGTAACAAAGGAAAGAGTGGCACCCGGATCAATCAAAGCATATACATCAAAGTCAAAGATTCTCAACATACCGATAAGATCATTGGGAACCTCACTAACTCCTTACCTCCTATGTAATGCATAAAATCGATTGTGCCTTGGGGCACCACCTTGAGGACCACCTTTACGCGATGGGACCATATTCGTACCCCGGCCCTTGCTACGGTTTCTTGGACAATCTATCTTCTTGTGACCAAGTTCCCCACATTCAAAGCATGCATTAGAACCTTTCAAATATGGACCCCTATGACCCTCTCCACATTTATGACATAGACCAATATGAGCCATACCACCAACACCTTGGGGCCTAGGGAAGTCATTAGCAAACCCCCTATTAGTAGCATGAGTAGAACCTTAGCCTTGATGGGGCCGACCTCTCTTTTGGAATTTACTCTCAAAATGGGCCCTCTTGGCGTCATGACCTCTCCTCTTCCTCAACTTTTCTTCCTCCATTTTCTCCGCATATGTTATCAACCAAGACAAGTCCATGTCACTAATTAGCATGGAGGACCGACATTCTTCACTCACTAAGTTAGAGACCCCCATCACAAACTTATTCATCCGAGATCTAGGATCGGCCACCGAATGAGGAGAATAACTAGAAAGTTGATTAAACTTGAGGGCATATTCCCTCACATTCACAGCACCTTGTTTCAAGTTCATGAACTCTACCAACTTAGCTTCCCTAAGCTCAAGATGGAAAAATCAATTAAGGAAAGCCAATTTGAACTCCTCCCAAAGCACCACATTATCAATTCCCTTCTCACACTTTTATTGATCATACTATATTTAGGCTACCCTTTTTAATTGGTATGCCACCAACTCCACCTTTTTATTCGGTCCAACACCCATGATATTCAAAATCTTGTAGACCTCATCAATAAACTCTTGTGGATCTTTATCTACCTTTGGCTCATAGAACACCAGAGGATTCATCCTCATAAAGTCCCTTACCCTAGCTCCCGACGTAGTAGTATGAGGGGCTTGGACCCCTTAATTGACTTGGTTGGCCACAACTTGGGAAAACATAGTGAGAGTACCTGGAGCTCACCATTGGTAGGTTGCTCCTTGGGAGTTTGGGCCCTTCATCCTCGAGAGTTAGGCATGATATAGCATAGCAAAGAACAATCATTAGGGGGAAACACTTACCACAACCCTATAGCACGACTTAGGACATGAAGAAGGGAAACATTTCCTAAAATGTCTCATAGCCTCCTATTCATAGTTATGGCGTGCTTCACAATCATGAATAGGACTCTAATCAACACAGTGTGTTGGAATCCAAGGATCTATCAACCTAGTGCTCTGATACCAAGCTTGTCACGACCCAATCCTAGGGCCTAGACGTGACACGGTGAATGGAGAACCCAAAGGAACTTCCCCGAAGGAACCCCAAACAAGCCTATTAACTTATGATTACATATCATTGGTCATGGAAGCATACAAAAGACATAAAGAGTAAGAACAAAGAAAAATGACTAAGGGGAAAACTTGCATAACATCATAATCAAGAGACACGGAGTCAAAACTCATATCATAGATACATAGCATGTCCAATAAACACCTCTCATAGATAGATAAGAGCGGGAGCCAAGACAAAGCAGCCAGGCTCACCCTTATCGTCAAAATAGGAAATAAAGAAGAGTGTCTCAATAATAATAAAACAAACATAGACTAAGGTCCCCAAAATGGAGGACTCGCCAACTAGCTTGAGTAGTACCGAACTAGCCTCGTAGAGGAGGAGGAGATTAACTTAGGCTCCGGTTCCTACATGGTGATATCATGTAGGCAAGAGTATGCATTATTACGTTGGAATATACTAAGTATGTAGGATGCAATGCAACAAGAGATAGGCATCAAAATCAAAATGAATAATCATAAGCAATAGATAGCATACTAACAATATGACATATATAAATAGTGCTTAAAGTAAAATCATAATTATATAGATTATAATACGAGTGTAAGGAGTAAACTATAACAATAGGTAATAGGCATAATCTAACAATATTGCATGTATCATCAATGCATAAGTGAAACATGCTCTAGTAACTCATGCTCATATAGAATATCATATGTGTAGAAGAGACCAAGCTAGATTTCTAAAGTACAAACCCCTTGGTAGGTTAGTGATGATTTCACCTATCATCCTAGTGTGTGAGGTACAAACCTCTCATCTAGGTTAGTGATGATCGCACCCATCACCCTAGTGTGTGAGGTACACCCCTCATCTAGGTTAATGGCAATCTCATCTACCACCCTGTGATTTAGATATAAACCCCTCAACTAGGTTACCCGGATCGGGCATGGTCTAATTCTCATCTAGGTTGGTGATGATCGCAGCCACCACCCTAGTGTTTGAGATATTAGCCCCTCAACTAGGTTACCCTTATTGGGAATGGTCTACTACAATACTTTATATAGAATATATTATATACATAAGCTCTTTTCATCATCTTGTAGTCAATTATATCATATATCATGCTTTGGGCCTACAATTCCTCAAGAAACCACATCCGTATATTTTATCAAACACTTAGATGGTGTGTAATGCTAATATAAAACCATAAAATATAGAGATAAAATCATGCAAGAAAATCCATTGTAAAATTCATACTAGTGAACCCAATTATAAAATCAACTTTAAATCATACAAATTGAGTAAAAATGAGATTAGGGCACCATGAGTGGAAGGACCCAATGGCTAATACCCACATACCTTAGCTTTGAGGAAGCTCTTGATGAAGTTTGAAAATGGAGGCCTGAGGCTTGAAGAAAATCCTTAGTTTTGGATGAGGGTTTTGAGACTTAAATTTGGGAGTGAAAAATGGCTAAGTGTTTGAGAGGATATTGGGGATGTTTATGATGATATGAGGGTGAAATATGATAATTATAGGTAAAAACATATTTGGAAACTTTTAGGCCCAAGAATTAAAAGTCTTGGACCGTACAGAAAATTTCACTGGATTGAAAAATACACCTCTCCACATCGCAAAAAGGATGCAGAGTCAACTCCTTTTCATCTTTGCGATGCGCCAAGGGCGCGAAATGCTCACTGGATTTCGTCACTTGAAAAATCATAATTGCTAATCTTTTTCTCTTAAATCGGGGTTAGACCCTCCCTCCCATAATTTTGACCCCCTGAACAAGAATATGAAGTCAGATATTTCATATCGTGTACATATTTTGAGATATATAGAATTTTAAATTTTAGGCATTCCAAGGCACATTTTCGGGCACTTTTTGGGGTCCTTTCAATGACTATGTATTATTGTAATAAAAGCATCAATTTAAACAATTATTAAACCATTCACCACAATCATACATATCATCTTTCACAACTTAGATATGGAATCAAGAAGTTCATCTCATAATATCATCAATTTCATGATAACTCATGGTATCATATCATTCATAGCTTTGGATTTCATAAATTAGGTCATAACAAAAAACCCTTGAAATCAACTGATGCAATTTCATGCAATTAATAAAGATTCTCAACATGATTTATGCTTAATAGGAGAACTAGAAAGTACCCGTAAGAAAGCAATATTAAAACTTGAAAGATGTAGTAAAATAGGTTTTGGGACTCTATTGGTGGAAGAACCCATGGATGAAAGATCCACATACCTTTAAGCCTTGAAAATTTAAAGAGGAAGACTTGAAGAAGCTTGAAAAACTCTTTGGAAGCTTTTTCTTCAATGGGGGAGGATTGAACCTTAAGTAATTAGAGTAATTTGATGAAGGAATCTTAGAAAGGTTTTGGGAGGATTTGAAAATGTTTTGAGAGAGATTTAGGGATGAAAATAGGAGAGTTTTTGAGTATTTATGTATAAGAAGGTGTTGAGATAAGTCCTAACTATATTCACTTAAATCTGGCAAAGTTAATTTTTTTTGGAAATATGGGGGAACATAGGCGTGTCGCTCCCCAAGTCCCTAACTGTGCAATTTTGTGCAAACTTCAAATTTTCCCATGTTTTGTCCTAGGAGTGGGTTTACTCCACTTTCGTACTATGGGGGAACAAGTGGGTGATGAGGATAATTGGTCGCACACTTTTATGGTTTGTGCAGTTTCATGCGAAAAATTATTTTTCAATACAGGTGACCTAAAAATCGAAGGTGACACTTTCCCTACATAAGTTTGCCTCTTGGAAAATAATATGAAGTTGGATTTGCAAAATAATGCATGAATTTTAAGATATTTAAGAAATACACCATAATGACTTTTCAAGTCATGTGGAAGATGTTACAATATCTCCCCCTTGGGAATATTCGTCCCCGAATGTAATGGAAATATGGTTGAGAGGAATGACAAGACACCTTTCAGCCTTAACATAAATTCATTAGTGCAACTCAAACATTATCTTCTTGAAAATTTAAAACTTATGCATCAAGATACCATTCAAAACATGTCATCATGAGTATGAATGCATGCAACCTGACATCAAAGAGCTGAATCTCATAATTGATACTTTAAACATGATTGTCTTATTACCTTAGTCTTTAGTAGAGTGGAAAATATAAGGATATCATTTCATCATATCCGCTTCCACTTCCCAAGTTGTAGTTTCAACTTGTTGGTTCCTCCAAAGGACCTTAATGGACTCTACATCTTTGTTCCTCATCATCTTTACTTGTTTATTTAATATTTCCACCAGAACTTCTTTATATGTCAAATTGTCCTCAACATTCACATCTTCCAATGGAACTATGGAATTTGGTTCCCCATGAACTTTCTCAACATTGACACATGGAACACCGGATGAATCGTGTTCATTTCTAATGGCAATCCCTACTCATATTCCACCCTACCAGCCCTTCTTATGATTTTATAAGGTCCTATATACCTAAGGATCAACTTCCCTTTCTTGCGAAATTGAACCACACCCTTCTTGGGTGACACCTTCAAGTAACCAAGTCTCCAAGACCGAAATTGAGGTCCCTTTTCCTCACATTAGAGTAGGACTTTTGTCTACTTTAGATGGTCTTCAATCTTTCTCTTATGAGCCTTCCTTTTTCCATGGCATCCATGGCCAAGTCCAGTTCAATCAAAGCAATTTTCCTAACTTCACACCATCCTATCGGTGACCTATATCATCTACTATATAGAGCCACAAATGGCGCCATTTTAATTCTTGAGTGAAAACTATTATTGTAGGAAAGCTTGATGAGAGGTAGGTGATCATTCCAAATTACTTTAAATTCTAAGACACAAGCTCTTAACATGTCTTCCAATGTTTAAATTCTTCTTTCAGCTTGCTCATCAGTTTGTTGTTGGAATGCGGTACTTACAATTTCTTTGGTCCTAAGACCTCTTTGTAATGACTTTCAAAAGTATGACGTGAATTGAGTACGATGATCCAAAATGATGGGTACTGGGATCCCATGCAACCTTAACAACTTCCGATTATATAACTTAGCATAATCTTTGGCACCGAAAGTTTTCTTAACCGACAAGAAATGAGCTAATGTCATCATTCCATCCACTATCACCTATATAAAATCAAAGTGCCTCTTGGTCTTAGGAAAACCAACTATAAAATCAATATTAATCTCTTTTCATTTCTAAGTAGAAATCTCAGTATTTTGAAGCACCTTAAGTTGTTGACAGTTGAAGCATTCATCCAAAAATATAGTAACGTCCTTCTTCATTTAATTCTAGCAATACACTTCCCTCAAATCTCTATACATATTAATGGAATCGGGATGAATAGAATAGGAAGTATTTTGAGCCTATTGCAATATCAAATTTCTCATCCCATGAACATCCTGTACATATAATATCCCTTGATAATGAAGCACCCTATCTTCCCTTGTGATAAGACCTCTATCTTTCCTTCTTTCACTAAGGTCTTTAACTCAATGAAGGTAGGATCAAGATCTTGTTTAGACTTGACATCCTTAGTCAATGATGATTTGGAGTCATTTACCAACATGACACCGCCATTCTCGGCATCACTCAACCTTAGCCCCAATCTAGCCAACGTATGCACTTTGCCAATTTACTCTTCCCATTATCTTCAAGGTTTGACGCATTACTCATGGACATTCTATTAGGTGCATTGGCTAGCACATTTGCCTTGCCCGAGTGATATTTCACACTTATGTGATAATACTTGAGAAGTTGCAACCATCTTCTTTACCTTAAGTTGAGATCTTTTTGTGTAGGCACATGTTGGAGACTCTTGTGATCTGTGAACACATTAACATGGAACCCATACAAATAATGATGCCAAATTTTCAATGAAAACACCACGATCGCTAATTCAAGATCATATATTGGATAGTTTTTTTCATGCACTTTTAGTTGCCTCGAAGCATAGGCAATCACCTTACCATTTTGCATCAACACACAACCCAAACCAATTTTTGAGGCATCACAATAGACAACCAACCCATCGATACCTTCCAACAAGGTCAAGATTGAAGATGAGGTGTACCGAGCCTTCAATGTTTCAAAGCTCTTCTCACACTCATCCATCCATACAAACTTCACTTTCTTTTGGGTTAACTTAGTCAATGGGGATAATTAGAGGAGAACCCTTTAATAAATCTTCTACAGTACCCGGGTAGTCCTAAGAAACTTCTAATATCCGTAGGAGTCAATGGCCTTTGACAATTTCTTACTTCTTCTATCTTTTTAGGGTCAACTTTTATCCCTTCACTGGACACAACATGCCCAAGTAATATAACTTCCTTCAACAAAAACTCATAGTTTTTAAATTTGGCAAATAACTTTTCATCCCTTCAAGTTTGTAAGACTACTCTCAAATGTTCCTTATGATTTTCTTCATCTTTTGAATAAATTAAAATATCATCAATGAATACCACCATAAACATATCCAGGTAGGGTTTGAACACCCTATTCATAAGGTTCATAAAGATGGCTGGTGCATTAGTTTATTCATAGGACATCACTATAAATTCAAAGTATCTATACCTTGTCCGAAATGAAATTTTGGGAATATCACATTTTCTCACCCTTAATTAATGATATAATTAGCTCAAATCAATTATGGAAAAGTATGTGTCCTCTTGAAATTGATTAAATAGGTCATAGATTCTTAGAAGTGGATATTTGTTCTTGATGGTAACCTTGTTGAGCTCGTGATAGTCTATACACATTTGGAGTGGCCCATCCTTCTACTACAAACAACACTGGGGCGCCTCATGGGGACCTACTAGGTCTAATAAATCCCTTCTCTAGAAAATCTTTCAGTTGCTCCTTTAGTTCATTTAAATCCACCGAGGCCATTCCATAAGAATGGATTGACATAGGTTAGGTGTTGAGCAAAAAATCTATGCCAAAATCTATCTCTATTTTGAGAGGGATACAAACAAATGTTCGGGAAACACATCAGGATACTCATTAACTATTGGGACTGACTCAAGAGATGGACTTTTTGATATGACATACCTAACCCTTATCAAATGGTAGGTGCACCCTTTAGAAATAATTTTGTAGGCTCTAAGACAAGAAATAAATCGACCTTTACATGAAGAACTACCAGCCTTCCACTCAAGAGTAGACTCATTTGGAAATTGAAACTTAGCACTATAGGTTTGACAATCTATGGAAGCATAAGAAGCATACAATCAATCCATCCAAAATATGACATCAAAATGTACCATAGAAAGCTCTACCAAATCACAAGGAATAACTTTATGAATGATGGACACAGGACAACCTCTATAAACTTTTTATGCAACTATGGACTCACCAACAGGAGTGCTAACTTTAAAAGGCTCAACAAGAGTTTAAGAACATGCATGAAATCTATTAGCAAGAAATGTTGTGACAAAAGGCAAATTCGTCCCTATATCTAAAAGTTCATAAACATAAAAATCATAAACTTTTGGTAACCACATCCAGTGGTTCCTCCACTTCTTGACAACCATGGAGGGCATAGAACCTATTAGCTTTTGGGTCTCCTTGTGCTTGTTCACCTTTGACTTGGGGCCTGGTGTTCTCGCTCCTACATTTCTTTTTGTATGGTGGCCGAGCTTGCCATATTTGTAACAAATATTCAAGCCATCTAGACATTCGCCCTTATGGAGCATTCTATACTCTGCACAATTTGGAGAAGCTTGTGCACCCATACCTCCTTGGGGCTTTGGGTTGGATGCCTTATCTTTGTTGAACTTGGGAGGAGAAGTGTTAGATTACCCTTGATTTTCTTGCCTTTGATTATCTTGGTATTTACCATGGCCACCACTTCATTTGCGGAAGAATCCACCACCATCCATCCTAGCTCCCTTAGACACCTTTAACTTCTCCCTCAATTTCTCATCCTCAGTTTGTTCCAGTTAGGTCATAAACAAGGAGATGCACATTGTTTAATGAGAAGAACCATTTTCCATTCTTTAGAGAATAAGTCTGAGACACTGGATACAAATTTACTCATTCTAGCCCTTGGATCCGATACCATGAATGGAGCATACTTAGAGAGTTTTATGAACTTGAGAGAATACTCTCTCATACTTATGTGCTCTTGCTTGACGTTTATGTACTCTTGCACTTTGGCCTCCCTCAACTCCAATGGGAAGAACTAATGTGCTGTCAAAATACAATACTTTTGATGGTTAAGACTTGGAATTTTATATGTTCTCAATATGATGTTAGTTGGTGTTATGTGTTTTTGTATTATATTTGTAGTATTCTAGGGTTGGCCTTGATTTTGGGAAGATTGTATAGAAGTTGCTGATTTTGATGCAGTACGAGACACTGTAAGGATTGTAGTTCACTTATAGATCGTGAAGTGGGTTCGTGGACACTTCTAGCAAGAGGTTGATTTTTTGAAGTTGATTCTACGAACATACAAATGGGTCATGGATTGATTTACGAGTCATAGTACATGGTTCGTGCTATGAGGATCAGAGATTAGGACTTTTTAAAGATTCATTAGACGAAACCCCCCTATGGGTCGTAAACCACTTTACGGATTGTAGAGGGGTGTCGTAGACTTAAAGTCATGTTTTCTAGTAGCAAGTCATGTTTTATAGTAATACTATACGAGACCCCAATTTAGGTCGTGGAATGAAATACTGCTAATAAACCTATTCGTGAGGCGTGCCGACCTAGTTATCTTATTATGTTTAGGACTTGTATTATAAATATTATAAATATTATAAATAGGATTTTAGGTTATTTTTCATTAAGTTAATGTATAGTACATAGAGAACTCGATAATTAGAGAGGAAAATAGTGAGATAACATTGGAGAATTTGGAGAAACACTTGTACTTTGATTTTATCTTGCGATTCTCTTTGAAGTGGGATTGACTCATTCTTAATTCAATTGTGTTAGTGCTCTATTATGTTATTCCACTGGATAAGTCTTGCATCTATACAAATCATGAGTAGTTAAATCCACAACTAGGGTTGTGGGAACCATGAAGAACTAACAACGTAAAAGCAGATAATTCATAATTCTTGGAAAGTGTGCATGTATGTATTAATTAAGTATCGTTGTTTTACATGTTTTCTAGTGGTGGAAAACACAAGAACCCGTCTAGTGTTACTGACTTGACCAAGGTAGTAATGAATAGGAAATGATATTAATTAACATGATTTGATTGATGTGTTCTCATCTAATCAACCGAACTAGGCCAAGGGGAGGTTGTACTGGGACTAATAGGTAAGGGTTAGTATTACACATTGCTGAGATGGGCAAAGTCACATAGTGAAATTTACCTCTCACCTGGATCAAAGGGTTTGGTGTACTTAACTTACCGTCCTGTAAGCTATACACTAAAAGAGAATTAGGTTATCCATTGATACTAAGTTAGGGAATCATGGGGAATACAATACCCTAGTTTCTCTCCATATTAATTTCACTCCTATATTAGTTAGGTTTGCTTTTCTATTGATTACTGAAACCCCCTCTCTTGGGGAAATCATTTGGTTAACCACTGAAATTACAGTAATTAAATTCCCTTAAGTCTACTTATTCCCTTGAGTTCGACCTTAACCTTTGTTAGGTTCTATTTTGACATGGACCGCTTTATCCTAAAAAATGAGGTATAACTTGGAACATCAAGAACCTATCCTAAAATGTCGCTTTGAACTCCTCCCATCTAACTTAGCCTACTTCTACACCTCTTTCTTTAGCCTATTTGTCATACCAAACCTTTTCCACCTTTTTCAATGGATAGGGAACAAGCTCGACCTTCTCCTCCAATGGCACACCCATAACAACTATAATTCTATAAGCCTCATCAAGAAACTCAATCGAATCCTCAATAACATTCAATCCATGAAACTCTAGCTTGTCCATTCTCAATAAATTATGAGCTTTTGTTGTTGGTGTAGGTGCTTGGGGAGGAATTGTAACATATCTATTGGCTTGGTTGGCTAAATCTTAGGCCAACATGGTGAAGGCAGTTCTAAACTCCGCATGAGTAACATTCTCCTCTTGTTGCATGGGAGGGGCTTGATCTTTGACTACATCCCTTGGCGAAGGTGCTCTCCTTGGTGGTATTTTCTAGAAATGGCATATAGGGCATTGTCAATTAGAAGAATAATCTTAGATACTGTCAGGACCCAAAATGGGTCGTGAGTGGCACCAACACCTAACCTCCTGAGTGGGCGAACCAACGATACAAATTCAAACCTATATAGTTGTTCAACTTATAAAACATGAAGCATAAGTAAGAAATAATAAAATCATTAAGTATATTACATAGTATTTTCCCAAAACCTAAAAGTCATCACAACAAAGATATCTAATCTCAATACTAAGTCTAAAAATAGCAACAACAAAATAAATTAAAAAAAATAGTTTATGTCCAAAAACTACGGACATTATTCCATGATTGAAGGAACCCCCCTATGAGCTAGGAGGATAGCTAGCCCTAGAATCTGATGTACTAGAGAGTGACTAAAGCTGAGGGCCAGTCAAATTCTATGGAACACTCGATGTATCCACAAAATAAAAACAAAGAAAAATATAAGTAGGAGTCAGTACGAGACACATGTACTAAGTAGGTATCATCGATTGACTCTAAATAGAAATCAATATGCATAAGTAATATCAAGAAATCAACTACAACACATAACAGGTGGCAAGCAACAAACAATAAGTACAAGTGGCAACATCATAAAAAAAGTACGTAATTAGATATCAATATTAAGAACAATTACGAGGACACACACCACACTTCTTTTGGGAGATGAGTTATTTGAGATTGAGTATATTAAATCACTTCAATATGTTTTCCTTTATTATCATCATACCAGAAAGAGATACCCAAATTTATATATATTGTGTTGGAACATAACACCCAATCCCACAATATTGTGTTAGAATGTGACACCTGATACAATTATATCGTGTCAAAACATGACACCTTATCCAATTATATCATGTCGGAATGTGACAC
>DF365795.1:0-11141 GCA_000787875.1 Solanum virginianum
AAGAAAGAAATAGACATTCAACAAGTTCGTTCAAGTGATAATCTAGCAGATATGTTTACCAAGGCATTGCCAACCTCCACCTTGAGAAATTGAGATATAAAATTGAAATGCGTTATCTTTGAGATATTAAGTGATGTTTTCATCAGGGGGAGCAAATACGCGTTGCATTCTTTTTTCCTTAACCAAGGTTATGTCCCACAGAGTTTTACCTGGTAAGGTTTTTAATGAGGCAGCATGTAATGCGTATTACAAACAACTATGTACATTTTTATTACATTGATATCCAAGGGGGAGTGTTGAAAATATATGTAATATGTATATCCATGTACACATCTACCTACTAAGATGTACAATGTGGAAAACGTTGTGTATACTTACCTAACGCTTACCTACTAGTTGTACAATATTGAAAATAATTGTATACCTAACCAACTTTGTGCCTATAAATAGGCATTGGTTTTTACCTACTAGTTGTACAATGTTGAAAATAATTGTACACCTAACCAACTTTGTGTCTATACATAGACATTGGTTTTCATATTAAGAAATACATCAAAAATATCAAGAAGAAATATTATTACTCTCTCTTTGTTCTTTTATAATTTTAGTATTTTTGTATTAGTTTTATAACAAAAAACAATTTCTTTTCCTAAAAAATTGTATATTTATGTGTATACAATATCTTGTTATACTTTTTTACAAATCTCATACTTTATAACGTTAATTTCTTTTTATACCAACTATTTTCTAAATTACTAAACATTCCATATTTTTAGGCGTGTTGGTACCTTAAAACTCGTTTGATACCTGTCGAAAAAAAAAGGAAACAATTCAATCAGTTATGCTAAAAGTGGGGCTGAACTGAAAAATAATGGGGCTGAATTGAAAAAAAAATCAAATTCAACCATTCATTAATTAGGGTGTAACATCGCTGAAAGTAATTTCAGTTGCTATGTATGCGCAATAGAAACAATTTCAAAAATTCAAAAACCCTCTGAAAAATCCTTGCAAGAACACGCAAAATTGAAGATGGCAATCAAGTTTCATCGGCAACTTGATTTTTGAGAATATGCAGACAATGGATGATTCATTCTAAAAAGACGGCAAACTAAGTTGGTCTTGATATCTTTGTTCTTAGTTTTTTGATTTGTTCTTATGTTGATTGTGGATGTTTGGATGCGCGACATACTTGGATCCTGACATAAGTTTTATGTTGTTTTGTCTAGTAGATACTTGATACTTAAAATTAGGTGATTGATCTGGGTAGTTGTTACTTGATTAAGGATTTTCGTGTTTTTAGAATGATACTCATCTTTGAAATCAGAGCTTTAGGTGCTTGATACTTTAAGAAGAAGCGTTTGTTCTTATCAAACTACTAATAATTGATATCTGACATAAATTTTATAAATCGGAGCTTTAGGTACTTAATATTTTACGAAGAAGTGCTTGTTCTTATCAAAGAACTGATAATTAATACCTGACATAAGCTTTCTATTTCTTTGTCTAGTAGATACTTGATACTTAAAATTAGGTTCTTGATCTGGGTAGTTAATACTTGATTAAGGATTTTCTTATTTTTTAGAATGATACTCATCGTTGAAATCAGAATGGAGACTACTATGAAGAAGTAGATGAAAAATGGAAGACACTAGGTTTTGGTGTTGGTGGAGGAATTGGAGACTTTTCAATTTCTTCCCTTTTTTATTTAGTTTGAAAATAATGAAAAAAAATTCAAATTTGAAATTAATCATGAAAAAATTGATTAGACAACTAAAAAATAGGAAGATTATGTAGATATTGATTAGAATACTTAAAATTAGGATATAATTTAGGATAAATTAAGAAGGGGAGATAAATAATAGTCTAGGTATCTACAAGTTGGAGAGAGAGAGTAGAAATAAGGGATTTTTTTTGTACTATTTTAGGATGGTAGGAATTATTGGGAAACATGATAAAATATATTTTGTAGTTGTGTAATTAATCCTAATTAAAATTGTATGGATATAGTGTCTTTTCTTCAAGTGAAAACACCACCTAGATGCCACACATACAACTAACATATATTTCAATACATTTGTTGAACTTTCTTCGATAAGTTTATGTGTCTATTTTTTAAAATTTTGAACTTCTTAGAGAAAATTCTGACTCTGCCTTTGATATACATTAGCTACTACCACACTCAGCCAAAGTGTCATACATACAACTTACATACACTTACATGCTCACTGCATGCACATGCCACTTGTAGTTTATGAGATACATGAAATATACACTTTATAAACTTACAACATGTATGTCACTATATCTCATTGTATATCATTTGTATTTTATGAAATATATGTAACATATACTTCATATACATACAATATATACACTTTATTTTACTGGTTTTCCGTAACCAAAGTGTCACACACACTTTGCATATGCTCTACGCACAGATCCTACCGAAGAAAAGAATCGGAGAAATCAGGGTAATTTAAATCTGCTATAAAAATATATAATATTACTATCTTTTGTGACTTTTTTAAAAGTACCAGTACAAACAGTAATAATAAGGTCGAAACCACAATATCAAGTAATTTTTCTAAAAAAAATTTAGATTATACCTTTCAGACAATAGTTAGTGAATATATTTTTATTTTATAATTTTTGTAATTTATGAAATCTTTTAAATCACAATCTATGAGTTGTTTTTGAGAAAAAAAAGTAAAATGATTTATGAGAAATCATCAAATCATGATTCGAAACATAAGTTATGGTAAATTTAGATGTTAGTTTAAAGTTTTGAATGTACGCAATAGTGAGTAATACTCTCTCTATTTTAAATTAAGTGAATTGTTGAGCTATATAACACATATTAAGAAAAAAAACAAAGATAAAATTTAAGCATGTTTTTCATTTTTACCCCTTTCTAACTTCAAACACTCATTTAATGCATTATTTATTTTTAATACAAAATTCAACCTCAGAAACTCGATTAATGAAAAGCAAAATTGAAAAAAAAATCAACAAATTCCTTGAAAACTGAACAATTCACTTATTTTGAAAATTCAAATATTCCCCAATAATTCACTTAATTTGAAATATAGGGAGTATATAAATAAACATTGGATTCGAGTTTGATATTCTGAAATTGTAATTCCCCAAGGAGACAAAATCTAAATAATGGGCTAAAAAGAGATATTCATGCAAGAGAAAAATTTCTATACCTTTTGTTGATCTAGGTTATAAAATAGGAATAATTACACCCACAAATCAGTGAAAAAATTATTTACACAAAAAATAGCTCACTTTTTTTTTAATTATGAAAAGTAGCCATTGGGTTGATCTTTGGCTATTTGTTATAATTTTGGGTATTTCAGCCCTCGTGTATAGGCATGAATAGTCAGTGTATATTTGTGTATCATAATGTATATTTAGTGTATATACATTGTATTGTAGTGTATACTTTCTATAACTTTGACAAACTATATTGTATAGTAATGTATAATTTCGCTGATTTCGAGCTATTTTTTATATAAATAAAACATGGGCTACTTTTTTTTCTAAACTTTTTATATAAGTCTTATATATTTAAGTGTAAATATACATATACTATGTATATAAAATTTTTATATCTTTTGTTGATCTAGGTTATAAAATATCCAAACGAATGTATAAGTCTTATATATTTAAGTGTAAATATACATATACTATGTATATAAAATTTTTATATCTTTTGTTGATCTAGGTTATAAAATATCCAAACGAATGTATAAGTCTTATATATTTAAGTGTAAATATACATATACTATGTATATAAAATGCATATTTACATACCTATGATATATATAATCAATGTATAGGTTTCGTATATTTATCTCAAAATTAAACTGAGAAACTTTATAAATAGCTAGAGTTTGGACTATAAGTATGAGTAGTTGACATTATTTATTTAATTATAATTAATAGCAACAGTTTTACGGAGAAGAGTGGTGAGCAAGATCGAGAAGGATAAAGGATAGAGGCGAGCATATTATATCTCAAATATAACTTGTATCTCATTTCAAACGAAGATATACAAATCACAGATTTGTATCTCGCTCACCTCTTTTCTTTCTTTCTAAATCTTGCTCACAGGTGCTTTTTGTACTATTTTTTTATGATACACAAATGACCCAAAAAAATATTAATATAATGTTTTAATATTTCATCACCCATAAATAAATACATAAATATAATTTTTATAATACTTGTATTAGTTTTTCCTAATTCAAAAATACAATCTAGTAATAGTTGTATCAATTTTTCTGATACATAGATACAGTTTTTATGTCTATATACCAATAGTAGCTATGTTTGGTTGGTTAGTTGTTCCAACCAAATTTGACTAATGGAACAAAAACGAAAGAAGCCCTTTGCATAAACTAGAACTAAAAATTACAAATCTACACAACTTTATTTATCAAAATCTCTAATATTCCCTTCCATATAAATAAATTATAAAAAATCTATTTTTTAACATTTTTATCTCTGATTGTTGATACCTAACTGATCGACTTTTTTTTAAGTACCTATTATTACGCATTGTTAACTATGCAAAAGTCTAATTATGATAAATGATCATTAATTACTGTAACTTTTAAATTTATTACCAATTAAAAAAATAATTTTCTCTTTCCCCTCCATAAGAAGAACAATCTATCTCCTTCTCTACTTCTCTGAATAGAGTTCTTCAATGTCGATTTCGTAGTTATTATTTAGTCATTTTAATGAATTCGACGCCTTCTTTTTCTTTAGGTATGATTCAACTATCTCTAACCTGATTTCGTTCATTAATTGTGCTTATTTCCTCATTAGAAATTTTCACAGTGTTGTATTGGGTATCAATTGTTACACATTCAATTAACATAAAGTATCAAATAAGATTTCTAATTCATTTAAAACTGATACAAAAAATTGATACCTATTAAGTTGACACACATTAAATAGATGTTTGCAATATAATATTGGTACATTCTTTTCAATAGATTATTGATGTTTGCAATAGAACATTGATACTTGCTAAACTGATGTCAGATTTAAAATGTTTACAGTAGAATATTGATACATGCTTAATGAAAACACAACTTTTCTAAATATTACGCAGTGAAGTGTTGATAGATGTTTTATATTGGCATTGTTGTCTATTGATACCTGCCTCATGTAGACATGCATGTTGATACACAATAGTAATACATATTATGAGGATGATATAAAGGTCTCTTTTATTTATTGATACGTAATACTATGAATATGCAGTGTATTTGTCGATACCTGCATATTGGATATATTCATAGTATTAAGAAAAATATTTACATGTCAGCGTAGACATGTAGAGAATGCACAAGAGTTCCTTCTTCGGAGTCAAAACGACACGATTAGGGTAGACGGAGAAAATAACTATGAATCAGCTGAAGAACAAATTCCTGTTATAGACGATAAGATAAGCCCAATCCGTAGGCACATACATTAGGTGTTTCAAATGAGAAGAATCAAGAATATTTTCATTTATCCTCTACTCATATGCCTTTTAGAATTCAAAATTTGCTACATGTTATTGGCAGGGGAAGGAAAAGAAAGCGACGATATGGAAGATGAATGGCTACCTGTTGTCGTTAAAGAGATCAATCATATAGATGAGGTTAGTGAAAGCAAAATGACTCCATCTGCGAAATCAAGTGATTCTAATTTCTCCAATGGTAGCACTGGTTTCTTTGTCTTGCATGTGTAAGTATAATCATTGCTTCAAATTATGAAACTCTCTTATTTAACAGGTATTAATATAATTTGATCAATTTTTTGCTATAATTGCAAGTTGGGGTGGAAATTGCTGGGCAGTCTAGCTCAAATGGCAAAATCTAAAGAAGAGGATGCTAAAGAAGAAGCAGAAGGCCTAATTGTTAGGAAGCATAAGGCTTGGTACAGCGTGTATCATCATTGCTGCAGATTTTAGCACCTTGTTGCTTGTCCCTTTTTTCTCATAGGACATTTTCTTACTGGATTCATCAAACTCTTTAAGAATATATATTAGGTTGTTCTTTTGTTGATCAATATTTTTTTGTTGTTTGGTAGTATGTTTTACTTATTTCCAACAATAAAAATCGAGTAATCAGAAAGAGAACTGAAATGCATACACTAATGTATAAAAGTGAAAAAAAGTGGTATTTCAACAGCACTAGTCAGAACACAACACATTATTAACTAATCAGACTTGAGAAATTTACTGTCACTATTAATTATTTAAACGACATCATTTGCATAGTAAAATACAAACTATAGCAGACAATTTTTCAATTAGAATACATGTTTATGTTCTTAGAACAAGTGACTGCAGATATAATCTTGCTTTGGCAGCTTCGGCAAAAGATGCTTCATCTTGATTTTCTTTAGCATTGGCAATTGCAACAATATAAGCTTCTCTTGTCAACTCTACTTCTTGTATTCTTATTTTATTTCACTGATCCTGCAAACAAATATGAGAATTACAATGCAACATAAAAAATTGAAAAGATGAATATATCAGGTCCTTTATAGCATTGACATACCCAAAAATTGGGCAAGATACGTACATAATTATAAGATATATAACAATGTTAGTATAACATTCAAGAAATCATGTGAAGGTGATTGTTAACTTACCGTTTCAATGTTCTTGTCGCATAAGTAAGGGGCAACATCATAATTTTCAGCTAAATTCCTAGATCAATTCTTTGTCAGTTGTTGAACAAGCTGCATGAACCATGCAATCTTGTGCCGCATCACCTCAATTTTATATTAACATGATACATGATTTTAACTTTTTCAGTGCAACAATCAATTAAACAATGACATTGACAGAATTTTACTTATCAAGAATTTTATATGATTCAAAATCAACGAGGTATCATTAGTTTATTTTTTTCTTCTGACTTAATAGTTATTCATTAGACATTGCATTTTTTATTAACCGTATTCACTTTTGTTTAATAAAAATAAGTAATTTGATAGATACTTCAGAAAATTAAATAAGATGAGGTCTAATACCCAATATTCTATAGATAATCTTTCCTTCTAGGTATCAAATGACATAATTAGTGTATTTTCATGCATCAAACAAAGCAGACCCACATCAAAAAGAAAGTATATAGTTGATTAGATACTTGATAGTCGAATAAAATTTTAGATTTTTTATATTTGATACTTGAATATGTACTTAATTTAAAGTCTTGATACTTGAATTTATCTATTTGATTATTGGACAAAATTTTAGATTATTTGTGTTGTACATACTTGATACTTGACTTAATGTATGTGAAAAGTATATCTGATACTTAAATTATAATTTTTCAGTTTTGCAATCTCCCAAATGCATTTTCACATGCACCTGATGTGCTTTCATGTATGAATACGTAAACAACATAAAATTTGTGTATTAATTCACCAAATTCACTCACAAAGACACACAACCTAATATAGCATTGCGGATTCCAAATCTCGACTCTTTTTTCTTTATTTTAACATACAACCTAACATGGCGTTGCAGATTGAAATAGGGGAAGAATTACCTTCGACAACATATCGAATCTCAATTTTTTTCCTTCGTTCATCGATCCCCAATTCCTCAGCTATCGCAGCTCTGAGATTACCATCACTTTTGTATTGATTATACAATATATCTGATTCCCAGATTCTTGAATGCGTATCAAGATTCATATTCGATGATTTTTTTTGGAGGCGTCAAAATACTGAAAAATTGAAGAATGATGTTTATTACTTTTTTAAAATTTTGAAACTAACAATCTGTTATGAATTTTTTGGGATTGATTTAAACAATGACAACGCTTCAACATTAATTAAGGGATCACCAATTAATTATCAAATTTTTTCCTTAAATAACGTAACAAATTCAAAATCTAATAGAGGTATCATTCGTTAATTCCAGGTATCAATGGACGCAGAAAAAGTTGAAATTTTCTGTAATATTTGAAAAAGTTAGAAAAAATGGGAATTATGACTAAACAGTATGTCATTTATAAAATTTATACAAACTAGAAATGTTATCTAGACCAAACTTTAACTCTGGGCCAATTGCTCACTTGGGATATTGAAAGTTCGTATTTAGGAATTTGGAAAGTAACCTAAGTTAAATATGATCTTTTTCTAGTCTCAGGTCAAAATGTTACAAGTTTCATTTTCAACCTCGAAACAATGGTATCAACTATGAATTAATTGAACGATTTGTTTTTCAAAATAGGCTAATTTTTTAATTTTGTTCTTCAAATAAATTCTTTTTAGTTGCCGACCTTATAAATTGAACTGATGTCTAGCGAGGCATAAGTTCGTTAAGAGTATGGGACATAACTTGTAGGTATATTATGATGTAAAAATATAAAGGAGCATTTACATAAATGATATATTATATATCAAATATTACACTTTTTAGGGTACTTCTTTTAGTTATGATCTATAACATATTTTACCAATAAATTACAAGAACATTCTTCTCTTTCTTCCTCCTCTTCTCTTTCTCTTCCTCTTTCTCCTTCTCTTCTCTTCCTCTTTCTTCTCTTTCTTTTCTTTCTTTCTTTTTCCCTTTTATCTCTCTCTCTCTCTCCATTTAACTCTTCCTCTTTAATATTATATATTATTATAAATTTTATTATTATTATTATTATTTCAATAAATATAATATATTTTTTAATAATGTAAAATAAATTAAATCATACTGAAATATTTATAATTCACCTTTTGCATTGAAAAATATTTATAATATGTATTATTTACTGAATTTAAAATGTATTATAGTTATTTTTTATTATTTTCTTTAATTAATGAAGTTAAATAATTATTATATTAAAAATATATTACTTATATTCTCCACGTGCACTAAAAATGTTTATAATACATGTTGACACCGAATTTTACCCTCCGTACTACAAATTACCGGTTTATCTAATTTTAATAATTTTTTATCTAATTATTAATATATATATTCCGCGTGTAAGGGGGCCTCACACGCCCCACTCCCCCATAATTTCCTACTTTATTTATTTCACTCTTCCAATTTTATTATTTACTCCCATACTCCCTTCCCAATATTTTATTCCCATCCCTCATACTCCCAATTTTATATTCCCTCTCCCATGCCTTGTCCCCTCCTCTTCTCCCAAGATCCCATTTTCGATTATTCTTGTCCCCTCCCCTTCTTCTTCCCAAACCCGAAAATCCAAAGAAAAACCAGACGGTCGACCCCGACAAACCGCGCCCCCATAACTCGTCCCTCACGCGTGCTTTTGTTTTCAATCCATTATTCGCACAAATTTTGAATCTATAAATGGATTTATTCATTTTCTGAAAGGAGGGGGAGAAGGAGAAAAGCTTATTTGATTTCCATCGTAGTCCACGATTCCAAGATCTAATTACAGTTCTTGTACTCTCTAGTTAAATCCCAGAAAAGTTCATCCCATTTGAAAGCTTTTCAAGATCGAGATGTTATTTCGGGTTCGATATTAAAACTCCAACTCTGTGGTGGTGTTCATCCCATTTTAAAGCTTTTCAAGATCGAGATGTTATTTCGGGTTCGGTATTGAAACTCCAACTCTGTGGTAGTGTCGAAGCTCATCGACGAAGCTCAAAGTCTTAGTTCACTGCTCCAATACAGGTAATACACTCGTCTGAGTTTCTATTCTTCTACGTAAATGATGTGTGATGGTTCTGATTACTATTAGCTGTGTGAATGGTGATATTTGAGGTGATACGCTCTATGATGATTGGGTTTGGCTAAATGTACTGTCGACGTTGTGTTTTGTTCACTGTGATGTTGCTGGAAATGCTTATTTCTGTTCACTGATTTACTTTGAAGACATGTTAAGAAGCCTAAACATTGTTGTAGTTCATCTTTGATGATAGTCTTGTCCATTTAAAATGTTGTTAACTCATTTCCTTATAAATACAACCCATTTAGTACGCTCTCGAGGCTATTGGTTTTAATTTCTACTAGGTTTCTCTCGGGTTGGGTTCTTGGATCATAAATAACTTTGAACATGGTGTTGTTTGAATCTATTATGTCCCCTTTCTGTACAAATAATTCCCTAAAAAGTCACTCTCTTGAGGTCATTATTATCATGTAGGTGGACACAAATTGCATATGTTTTACTTTGATCTGTTAGAACTCTATTTCTGGATGTTTATGTATTATGTGGGCTGATATGTTCATGTGCGGCTATTATATTAAGGTATTAGTTTTAGAGTTGCTGAGACTATGAAAAGCCTGTTACTTTATTTATCTTATGTATTATGGTTTTTAGAGGAATTGATGTTAGAACTGTTTGTTTCTCAAATGCCTGTAAGTTATACCATTTCGACATATGACAAACATTTTACTTTGAAATGTAGCTTCCTTTTAATTGTTTTGATGAAAAATCAAGTGCCTGTTCTGCTTACTGTTACATTAGAAAGACTCTTCAGTCTGTACCATTGCCAAAGAATCCGTGATAATTAATCTAACTTCTCCTTCTTTTGCTCAAATTTCCCATTGCCCACTTTATATGAAAAATAATTTAAACCAGCTTGATCTGAGTTTCTCCTCTTGAAATAGTATGACTCTTTAAAGATTTAAACTGGGATTGCCTGAACGAACACAAATTTAGTTTCATCCAAGTCATTAGAATAGATCGAAACTGTCAAATACGATGATACACTGCTGATCTCTTTCTGTTCTAGTGTTCATAACCTGTCAAGGTCATCTTTGTCTCATTTTGCTGACTCTCCTCTCCAATCTGGTTTTTCTCTTTGGGTCTAAAGCAATAATGTGTATGCTTTGATTACAGTAACAATGATTAAAGTTATAGAATACAAGATATTGTCCTTTGTTAGTGTCTTCCCATTCAGGATAGATATATCATTGCGTTAAAACAATGTTGTGTTGCCCTAAACAGTTACATGTTTTGCTCCAGTTTCATTCTAGCATGTCATTGTTCTTTAGGGTTATACAAGCATGTCATTGCTCTTATGGTTATATAAGTATGTCACATATTTGTTTGAATTAAAGCATGTCATAAGTTTTGTGGCTTACTTCAGTTTCTAATCCTCATTTTCTTTTATCTTTGCATGAACTATGATTTTGGGGTTCTTTGGAACTC
>DF365795.1:21785-46649 GCA_000787875.1 Solanum virginianum
ACCTCGGAAAATTACTCGCCTATTTTATTTTATTTTTTGGATAGCGTCACATATATACAATAAAGTAATTAGTTTATAATAAATATGATCATATCCTTATTTATATATAAAAAAAACCAAAAGTAACAGAAAATATATACTAACTATATAATATAATTTGCCAAAAATCATAAAAATTATTACATTGACTATACAATATAGCTTACCTATACATGAGTTATACACTGACTATACATTATAATACACCTAAAAAGCTGAATATAACTTAATTATACATGAAGTATACACTAATTATACATAAAATATAAACTGACTATTCAAGCTTGATCAACTCAAAATCACCTCTACACAGTTCCAAATTTTAGATATAAAATTCTCTCAATATTTCGAGTCTTTTGATATATAATTAGCTCTTAACGATTCACATTTGCAGTACGTCAAATTTTTAAATCAAGCATGATTTGAAACTTTAATAGTTGATTAATCATCGAAGAAGAAGGAAGGAAGACTGAAAGCAGCAAAGAGAAAAGAAAGAAGAAGAAGATGATGATTATGAAGAAGAAGGAGAAGGAAGAAGAAGAACATACTTGATCGTGTCCAGTAATTTTTTAAATTGGGGCAATTTCTCGTAAAGCAAATGACTGAATACCCCTCCCCCCTNCTCACCCCACCCCCTCCCATCCACCCTCCAACTTTTTTTTTTTGAATTTTTTATCCATTATTTAATATTTATATTATTAATAATTACGATTCGATTAAATTTAGATTCATCTCAATATATATTTTCAATATAAAGGAAGTGCATAAATATGCCAACTAACTCAAAGTTGTATAATATTCTAATTTTAAGCAGCCAAACACTACCAAACAAAAAATAGAAAAAAGTTATGTGAACCATTTCAATATGCAAACAAGCAAAGATGCCAATTATTGCTAGTCCTTTTGTCATCCCAAAAAGTAGTGATCAAAGGGTTTGTTCTTAGAAGTTTCCAAGTAATTAAAAAAAAAATAACAAACACATTAATCACTCGTGGTGTACTTAATTTTTATACTAATTTCAAAAGGATATGTTTACAAAGAACATGTAATATTTTAAATTAAACACGCTCATATGTAACTAATTAAACCTTTTTATTTTATTTTTTTGCATGCATATCATAAGGTGAAATCTTGATGTGTCTAGCATATAGATTAATTGTTTATGGTACTTATTATTATCCACTTTAGGTATTCTCCTCTAATGGACAATAATTTATACCGTATTTGTTTTCATTAATGAGACAAAATTAGAGGAAATAATTATAATAAATTGACTTGTTGACTAGTTAGCCAATAGATCATTCAATTGGAATTTTGTTTGGGAGTGTATTTAAAGTCCTTAAGTAGGTTTGCTTATGAATATGACTAATGTATTAAATAGGATCTTTTTATATTTTGGGGACATTCACTCACTCTTCAAGTAAGTGCACCATAAAGCGTTGTTGTAGCATGAATATCAATAGGTAATACTAGATTAATTTTAGAAAATATCTACATAAATTTTTAGTTCTACAGAAAGATCATAAATTCACTTGCTTCATAAATTCCATAGTAAATTTTGCATCTAACGACATGAATTCAAATTAGTCGAGGCTCTAGTGTGGAAGTTGAGTGAAAAACCAAAATAAAAAATTAATATATTATAGATGAATGGGATGATTATTTCTTTCAACTTTGGTGTTGTTAATTTATGTAATGGCATTTTATTCAAAAGGGAAAGTACTTATTTAGAAAAAAAACAAACCCCTAATCAATATCAACTTCAATAAATAGCTAAACACAATTAGTCAACATTTTGAATTTAAAATCTTCATACATTTTAATTCGAGTCCATTTTGATACATTGAAATTTTCCTTTTGGCCCCAAAGAGAACTTGCTTTCGGCTAAACATCACAACTTATTTTCAACTATTGACTTTAAACTTTAGTCTTTCTTTAAAAAAAAAAAAATCTTGTGGTGATATCCATATAGCTTTTCTTTTAAAGTTAAAGCCTCCTTACTTTTTTTTTCTTTCACAATATCATGTAAATTTCATCCATCATCATGAACCTATTTGGTACAAATGAACCTATTTGGTACAAGAAGCGTAAAAGCTAAGCATAATTGCATCCATTGTCCTCCACTTGAATTTATTATGTTTACATACAAACATGTACTAAATCTATACATGTTGTTACAAAATAGTTTTATTGATAAGAGTTAACTAGTCAAAAATTACATTTAAACTATCATTTTTCATGAGTTTTGCACTTTAACTATCAATTGTTCTCTTCCCCTTGATGAACTATCATCGTCTACTTTTAAAACACACCTAAAGCTGGTTAGGCCAACATAACTATAGCCTAGAAATTGTTATTCCCTTTTCCTACTTAAACTATCATCTTCTATTCAACTAGGTATATTTGAATACATAGAATTATAGATTATGCTAATTCAGGTAGGAAAAAGAAACAACTGATATAGTTTGAGTATCGTAAAACTTGCGAAAATTGAGTATTCAGATGTGTTACTTTTTGCGTATTTACATACTATATATCATTTCTTTTTCATTATTAGTCATTCTTCCTTCCTTTCTTTTCTTTTTCCTTTTTTCATATCTAGTATATTCTGCTTATGGGACTTGATTCGAGAGACGAGAGTTTTCCGGAAACAACCTCTCTATCTCTATGAGATAGTGGTAAGGTCTGCGTACATTTTATCCTCCCTAGATCCCACTTTCGAGATTCCACTGGGTATGTTATTGTTGTTGTAGATGTGTTTTTAACCTTTTATCTCTAATGAAAATTCATACAATCACAACATAAAATTTTAGATCCATTTCTGTTTTTTGTCATCATCGGCTATATATATACATAAAAATTGTCTCTTGTGATGTCATTTTCTAGAGCTATATATCTATATGAGATACATCTTGTTCTTTCCTAGGTGGGGTGATTGAAGAAAAAAATATGATAGGTTATATATGAAGGGAAATTGTATGATTGGAGAGTGTAGTGCTTTTGTCTCCACTCTTTAGAAAAAAAGAGGAAAATTGTTGGAGGCCCAACCAAAGCATTATCTCTATGACCAAAGCGTAAAGAAAATGCGCAAGACGCTCCCTCGAGACAGCTACTTATTGTGTATATATATAAGCTTCACTTTCACTACCCTTCTTTATTCATGCATATGAGACATTTTGGTATCCAAAGATCAAATTTATTAGTTGGAAAGCCTACTTTTAAGGCTACTTCATATGGCCAAATTGAAGGAAAGCACATATATCCCCCTTTTCACTTCCAACCATTTTTTTTCTTTAAAGAAAAAATTGAACGAGAGTCCTGTAGTAACGATAAAGTTATTTTTGTATTAGCTATAGATTCAAACTATGGAATTAATATATCGGTTGTTGATGGAGTTCTTCATGTCCTTTCCGACACTTTATTGTGAAGTATAAAAGATGTACATTTTAACGTATATTAGGGTGTGTTCGATAGTACAAAATGCAGAGCTTTTTATTAAAAGTATTTTTTATGAAAATAAGTGATTTCTTATTTATTGTGTGTTTGATATGTATAAGTAGAAAATATTATCCTAAAATTATTTGAATATAATCTAGGCAAATACTACGGAAGGCTAAAATATAAGGTAGCAATAAAAATAAGGGTGAAGATGAAACATGTCCGGGGTGAGATCAATATGCAATTCTACTTGTGAATTATTATAATTCCCTTTTTATACTATGAAAGTTTTTTTCTAAAATTTTTTTTTAAGAAATTTTGATTTTTTAGAAAATAATAATTTTTTAAATATTTTAACTAACCGAACATGAAAAGATTTTGCATAAGATATTTTCGTTTATCCCAAACACACCCTATACAAACAAGAATTGAAAGGAAAAGGCGTACTTTAATCTCACAAATCAACATTTTCTTATTGGTCCTATAAGATTAAAAAAAAGTACATATATTCTCTTTATTGCCTCTCCTTTTAGCTAAGCACTATAGTATTGTACATTAACAAACCAATACAATGGTTTATAGTCATAGAAAGACAAACTAAATATACAGTTTAGTTGGTACAAAAAGAGAATTTATTTTCTTTTTATGCAGAATATATTGAAGTGCTATTGCATTCAGCATAAGATCCACACAAAATGAAAAAAAAAAAATCATTACAACTTTTGAATCCTTTATTCCCAATGCCCTATATATCTTGTCTCTTTTTCAGAAAACCACATGAGCATTCTCTTTATATAACTGTTCAATATCCAAAGGTTCAAAAAAGAATACTTTCTCCGTTTCATTTTATGTCGTACTCTTTGACTTAGCACGGTGTTTAAGAAAAAAAGACTTTTGAAATTTATGGTTCAAAATTATTCTTAGATATTTGTGTGGTTGAGAATCATTTCATTAAGGGTAAAACTTAAAATTAAATTATTTTCAATTAAAATATGATGATATTCTTTTTCAGATGAATAAAAAAAAAAGATACCACATAAATATAACGGAGGGAGTAAAAGAATGAAATAGATATTTGATACCTTTTAAGGGTCCTCTATCTTTGTCATGACCACAAAAAGTTGAAAATTTTCACTTTAAAAAGGTAGGTGAAGAGTTTAATTTGCTCCCTACAACACCTCAAAATCTACTTTTTTTTTTAATTGGGAGAGGAAAAAAAGGGCTTTGTACTTAGGATTCTCTTTTAGTTTAAGATAAAAAAGAGAATGTTATATTGTCATCTCTGAGTATTAGGCTAGGGTAAATGATTAATAATTAATATAAAATTAAATGTATTAATTGTATTAATTAATTATTTAGTGAATAATGTAGGGATTGTTAGATATGAATAAATAATACTTCCTCCGTCTTAAATTAACTGAATTTTTTAAGTATTTTTCAATATTCAAAATAGTTGAATTGTTTGAAACTTTTTTTCATGTTTGCCCTTCCATTTATTGAAGTTTTATATTTTTTTAGGAGATAAATTACATTATATATTTATTATGATTTCACAAAGGGCAATAGTAGAAAGTAAAGTGTAAATTTTATCTTTAAATATTTTTCTTAATATATATGTATTAGCTCATAAATTCAATTAAAATAAGACAGAGGAATAATAATAATGTACCCGCCCCTTGAAAAGGTGTTAGTTAAGAAGCATTTTAATTATCTTATTCTTATTTATATCTTAAAGTTTAATCTCGTCTCCAAATAATTATCCTATTTGTGTGCAATCATCCATAATTGAGATGTTTGTCGTTTTTTAAAAATAATGATTACTAAGGGTGAAATAGAAAATGAATGATGAATTTTATCTTAAAACTTCTAAAATCACAAATAATGTGAATAATTATTTTTTAAAAATCATGATGACAATTTGAGCCGAAAAGAGTAACGAACATCGTCATATTATACTTTTTCCACTCATTTTACTTGTCATATTTAAATTAAGCATATCCATTATGAAAATAATGACTAACATGCATAGTTATTTTACCGTGTTACTCTATTAATTGTAGGGGTGGAGCCATCCTTAGTTGACCTTTCATCGAAAAATTATATTGTATATATAAGTAAAAATTTGATTTAATAAATATTTATACAAGTATTAATATTTCTTGATAGAAGTTACATATTTAGTATAGTAATTAAGGAGTTGTAAAAACTGTTTAAGGTCATGTGTTTTATCCTTGTTAGCAATAATATGTATATTTTTATTTGACATCCCTTATTAAAAATTTTGGCTCCACCACTGATTAATTTATATTTAGTATTAGGTCTTGAAAATAATTTAGAGAATAAGTAATTAATGCTAAGGATAAAACATGAATGTCTTTTTTTATTTTCTTGATATGTCAATTTCACAAATAAACATAAAATTTTGAAATAGTGGACAAGTAAAAATAAACGTAGGGGATAATAAAAGATACTCTTTTTTTTACAGGCTCTTATTCTTGAAAAAAATGATATCAGTAAATTTGTTTATTTTATCAAATCAAGAATAAGTTATCATATTCTTTCATTAATTAAATACATAAAATTCTAGTAATCAATTTTAATTTATAAAGCATAATTAATAAGATTAAGTTAGTAGATAGTGAATATTGTGATAAAATATCTATGTCAGTCATCATGTTTTAAGAAGTATATAAAATTCAAATTGGACAAGTAAAACTTAAATGAAGAGAATAGGTTTTTATGTTTAAAAAAATAAGTAAAAATTAAATGAAGAGAATAGGTTTTCGTGTTTAAAAAAATTATGGGAGTATAACTTAAGAAATTCATATTGAATATCAAAACAAAATATCAACTTCAATCAACCCCTAATTGTCATAAACAAACACTAAATTCAAATTGAAACTTTAAATTTAAGCTCCAAATTACCTGGGCAAACGCCTGCCTAATGTAATATACTAATCGTAATACTTCTTCCACTCATTAAATAAAACACAAAAAAATAAAATAAAATTAGTAAACATAAATATTTGTAGTCACTAGGGTGCTTGTCCTATTGTTTGCCTTCATCATCATTTCATTTGTCTATTAAAAATTCAAATCCATATTTCAAGCTATATCACAACAATTATTGAACGTGGTTGTTAATCACCAAACAAATATCGAAGTTCCTTTCAAATATAACCCATTTTGTGGGGAAGATTGTTAATTTGTCTGATTATGTGAGGAGCGTCTGTCTTTAATTCATGCCTAATTAGAATAAGCCACATGCATATCAAAAATCAATCAATAAATAAAAAACATTTTTTCCCAAATCTTATATTTTTTAGAAAAAATATCAAATGGATGTTCATATCCCCTTAGATTTTTTTAAAATTATTTTTATTATTATTTTTTTGTGTTTCTGTGGGAACCACTTTGTTGGGAAAGAGGACTCCATTAAATAATGATACGATTTTTAAAATAAGATAAGTCTATATCAATGTCCAAAGCTTAATATGTCTTCATTCGTTTCTGGAATTAATCTTTTATATTTTTTACATTAATTTTTTTTTAAAAAAAAATTCAAGTCAAGTGGTCCTTAATGAAACAGAAGAGCAAAAGCAACAGGTACCCCCCNNNCCCCCCCAAACAGGTATTTTTATAATTAGTGCTGACAATTTTTATTGCCCAACCTAGTCAGTTTTTCTTCTTTGTTTGGTCCTATATGGTCCATTGATAATTTAATTGTGAAGTGATTTGACAATTGGTACTACGTGGTTCCTAACCATTGAACTAATGACTAATCTAGTACATCACCTAAATTCATTTTCATATCTTTGGTTTATAATAAAGATACTCTAACTAAACAGGCAATGTCTAATCTTCTTTGCTTATTAGGACCTCTTATAGGAATCTTGAAACCTCATATATATGGTGTATCATTATCATAAGAATCTAATTTAGGATAGAGTTGCTGCGCTCAGCATGAGAGTAATTTTATTAGTGGTATACATTCGAAAATTTTGACATAATACATGAACGTGTTCTTTAATTTAGGATATGCACAAGTATACATGTGCGTCCTATATAACAGTGTATATGAAATGTGCTCGAACTTAATTGTGTATGCATATTATGTCATGTACGATACACATGTCTACTTGTTCAATTTTTATATAATTTGAGTTTAAAATAGTACCTTGCGTTGAATCCACAAAATTCGAAATAGCGGTCATGATGAATTAGCAGTTCATTTATTGGAATGACAAAACTGAAAAAATGCTGGTAGACGTTGAATGCAAGAAAGGCCAACAGGATTTCTTTGGTTATTGTATCCTCACAATAAAAATGAATGTCAGTACACAGGAGTAGGAGGACATGTGTATATATTATTGAGGAAGGGGTTTATCATGGACCCACGATAAGATTGTGTACACACCACTCTCATTTATCTAATTATTACGTTAACGATTTTTAATTGCACATAAAGTTTAGCAAGGAGCGAGTAGATGGATGAGGAGAAAAAATGGATATGGTCAATGGCAAATTTAACTGTATATAAAAGGGTTACATGAAAAGTTAGAATTAAAAGATTTTTTTAAAAAATTATTTTTTTAAATGAATTAAAAAGAAAAGTAAAAGAAACAAATGAGTAGCTCTAGTTCATATATCTACTTTTAAGTCTCTTCATATAATATTTGATCATTTTAGATAATTAAATAAAGGTGTGTTTCTCCCTATGGTCAGGTTGGATAGGAAGAAGTTAAGAGGAGGCAGATGGCTGTGTTTGTGAAATCTAAGTGATGGGTCATGAACCATTAAGATAACTAGCTCAAGAGGTAACTGCACAGTCTAAGTGATGTTATTGCACCAGTAGTACTAGTCATATTCATTTATTGGAACCCCCCATCTTTTATTGCTAGAGGGACCAACCAACCCTCCTCCACTGCATTTAGCTTATGGCCATATTTTTGGTTTCCCCTATAAATTATTCCACCTTTTCTCCATTATAAAAAGTTCTTTCGGCTGTAATAAAAACAAATAGCAAAGCTACAAAATATTCACGTGCATGGCACACAGTGAAAAAGAAAAGTAAGAGAGAGAAGTAAATAACAAATGCCAAACACATCCAAATCTAAAAATGGTATTCTATATGAAGTAGAAGGAACAAACATGACAGTAACTACAACAATAATCGAACTACATGGAAAACATTTTATTACTATTATTCATATATACTTCATGTGACATCATGAATCCAAAATACAACACACTTTGAGAAAAGAAGTAGGAAATTAAAAGGCCCCAAAGACCCTTTGTATGGTTAGGCCAAATTTTGGCCGGAAAGATCAAGAGATGGTTTTTTTCCATATTTACCACCTCTTTTGATTGGAAAAAAAAAATTAATTAAAAGAATACACACGTGTATCCATTACACGTTTGAAGAAAAAAGGAAAAAAAAATAGTCCAGTATATGGTTAGGACAAAAAAAAAAGCAAATTTTCCCGCCAAAAACACACATACACACTGTGTAAAGAACACACCTCAAACCAAAAGTCTGATCATACAGAGCCAAATGTTATTCATGCAGTTCAATAATCTCTTGTTTTTTTTTCCTCCTTGAGTGGATTCATTCATTTTCTTGGAGCTAGTGTAGAAGTTGGAAGCAATAATGATGGCCCTATGTAGTTTATACATCAAGAGCCTTTCTTGACTTACGAATTTGTTGCCCATATTTCAAATTTCTTGATTTAATTCTCTTCTCCAATCCTATGCAAATGGGCTCCATCATACCCACTCTTCCATTTCAATAATCAATGCTCTCTTTGAATTCAATCACAAACCCCACCTTCATTCATCACTCCACTTACTGCTAGCTATAATTAAAACAATCTCCAAAATAATATGTACCAAATCCCCTTCCCTTGGGAATCTGCAAAGCCATTTATTGAATGGCATTTCTTCTACTTACTACTAAACATAATCTACAACACTCATCTGTCAAATTAAAACTCAAAACACCCTCAAAGATGAAAAATTTACTGAGGATTCTTTTTTTTTTTTTTTGGTTTTGTTTAGCCCCCTTATTCATAATTTATTAATTGGAACTTGCTCCGTCATCATCTGTGACACTCCACCAGCTGCTATTTAGTTTTCTCCTTTTATAAGATGTGGAAGAGGATGAAGACGAGGATGAGGAGTCACTTGATGCTACAGCAGTAGTACTAGCCCGAGTCATGACTCGTACCTGTGGGTAAACTCTTGGAAATCTCCGGGGCCTTAATGCAATCGCATACTTTTGCACTAAATCATAGCAGCCCACGATTTTATCCTGCCAAAAATATTAAAAGTGGAACTATCACTAATTTGTAGAAACTCACTAATCAATCAACTAAACTGCTAAGATTCTCCAGATAAAGCATGTTCAGTTAATTCTTACTTTGCGGAGTCCATGGCACCAGGATTCAGCATGTTCAGCATTAACAAGAGAGAAATTTGGAAGGTCCTTAGCTGCACACAGTATTGTAGCTGCAGCTATGCATGATGGCCAAAACTCAAGAAAGCTAGCTTCTGTAAATATCACCACTAAAATTCAATATGAATCCACCTAAATAAAAATAAAAAATAAAATAGTATCTGAAAACTAAGGGAAGGCGCTTGAGTAAAATACATTCGTTACTTTATACTGTCAGAATATACAAGTAGTGATGCATGCATGTGTAATGTAATGTAGGTATAATAAAACAACCTTGAATATTTGAGAGGATAATCTGAGAAGCCGTTGAGATAAGGAAGGCAGTGAAAGTTCCCAGTGAATCAAGTTTAGAGGCAAAGAAGCTGAGGAAGCTAAACGGGGTTATGGATCGAAGCCTCCAATCTAATATTCTCAGCACCAGAAACTCCATTCTTTGGACGGTTTTTGGTTCAAATATATACTTTGCACCTTCAACCTAATTAAATTCAAAAAAATAAATTGTCATTCACAAGACAAAAACAATAAAATAAAACAAATTAATTACCTGAAGATCCAAAAGAGAAGGAACAAGAGGTTCCTCCATTTTTGCTGCTAAAGATAAGCAAGCAACCGACAATAGTTGAAGTGGCCAACCATTTGTTTTCTGAAAGGGAAATTCACAAATTGAATACTACACTATGAGGGACAAGAGTTGCTCAAAAAAATAATCAATTATGCTAAAGAGACAAGCGGACCTCCATAACGAATACTTTTAGAGAACCTACACTTAAATTGTTGCTAGCATGCCTAAATATATATAATATTAAACTATATACACATTCAAGTACAGCAGGGGAAAATAAATATTTACTACTACTATTTAAAAAGGTTTATCATCAACTTTAAAGTGTACTATTCCATTCTGTTTATTTCTTTTTCCTATTTTAAAAAATGAAACACCTTTTACAACCCATTGTTTTTAGGTGACACTATAAATTACTACTAGAAAAATCTACATCAAATTATTATTGGCGAGACCATAAAACAAAAAGATCTTGTACTTTTATATTACTTCCGTTATGATATACTGGTACTGGTGTTTATATACAGTATACAGAAACAATGAGGACCCAATTAATTGAATTTGTCTTTGTTAATGCCACTATATCTGACCAAAAGTTAGCCAACAATAAGTATTACAGTTTACTCGACTTTTCTTCTTTTCTTAAGGTGTGATAAAAAGTCAATATAATATCACTGTTCAAATGACTTTTAAGAAAATACAAATATTAATAAATAAATACAAAATAACAAAATCCCTAAAGGATACCAACTATTAAATGTACACTTGAAATTTTCATTTGTCTTAATTACCCTTAAACTTTGGTAATTGATAGGTAGCTTTTACCCTCAAACTCCATCCTCAAAAATAAGTAGCCACATATTCACAGATGAAATCTGAAATGATTCCTGGAATATCAATAAATATTTTTTATAATTTTATACTATTGATATAGTAAACTTTCTTCTTTTCTTTTTTACATATCGGTCAACGTTTACCATATTAGTTAGCACTTGTAGATATTTTTAATACTTTTAGCGTTACGTATAAAATGTCTTATTATTAAACATAATCTTAACATATTTTCGTCCTTTATTTCCGGCCACCTCTCATTATCAAAAGGAAAAAAAAAGAAATGGAAAATGACCAATTTACCGGCAAGCTTCTAGAGTAGAGAAAACGATCAAAATAATTAACGGCGAGATACGCCGTTAAAGGCTGGAAACCGTAGTGGCGTTGTACCTGCAACCAAAAAAACTGTTTCAGTTATTTGATCCAGTTTTGTACCGTGGGTGTAGTGTTAACCACAGACAAGGCGCGGAGCAAGTAAGGGCTCAGATTCATTCGAATCCTCGAAAAAATTATACTGTTTATATATAATATATAATTAAAATTAGTATAGTAAATATTGAACTTCATTCAATTTTATCATATATTTTCTTCTTTATATTTTGATCCATTAATGAATATTCGACTCCATTACTGACTAAAAGTATGTTTTAGCAAACAAAAGAAACAAAAATCTAACATGCGCCGATGACATTTTTTTGTTCACCGGAGTTTACTGTGCTATCGATGAGATTGATTGATTGAATAATACCTTGAGAATCCATGCAACGGATTCATCTCTAGCGGCGGCGCTTAGAGATTGAGATTGGAACTTCTCGATATAGTCAAATCCAGGTACGAAATTTCGCTCATCTTCGATAAGACCGGCAATTGATTCATCGATATCGGCGAACTGAGATTCGACATCCGACGAGGAACATTCCGGCAAATCTTCTCCTCCTCCGTTTGAGAAAACTGTGTCGGAGTCCTCACCGCAGAGTAGGTCGGAGAAGCAGTCGGAGCACGAGACTGACATGGTAGGTCACCGATGGAAATCCTCATTCTATTCTGATCATTTTTGTTTGTTAGAGAAGTTGGTGGCCGGAAAAGGAGATTGATCGGAGAAGATTGCCGGAATGTCGACGTGGACTTGAAGAAGATGTATCTGGCAGGGAGTGTGAGGTTTTTTTTTAAAAAAAATTTGTGTGTGTGTGATGGTGGTTATCACATTCACTGGGTATAAATAGTTATATATGATTTATATTTTGTAATTTTGTTTTAGAATTTAAAAGATGTACACCAAAAAAATAATAATAAAAGAGTAAGTCATTCAACGTTGATTAAGTTAACTAATAAGTAAATTCATTTGAATTTTTATATTTCTCGTAAAAATAATTATTTATTAAAATTGTAACTTGATATTAAAAAAAAAAAGTTATTTTCTTTATAATTTTTTCTTTATATGCGCTATATCTTATATGAAGGTTGGCGATTAGCCGATTATATATTTCATTGTAAACGTTATTTTAGTTATATGTTTTATTTTAGTAAAAAAAAAAAAAGAGATACTAATAAACTAAAATGAGATATTGGTACTTTAATTTGCAAAAAATACAAGTAAATGAGGACTTCAACTAGATGGTATATTATTTTGCTCGTCTTAAATTAGCTTTCATGTTTAATTCATAAAATCAAATTATATTTTTGATCAATATTTATTAACATATTCTTTTCATCATTTTTATATAAGAAATATTATAATTCAAAGTATTTTATTTAAAATTTTAAATATATTATATTAGTGTATTCTAATTTAATAAAATATAACAACTACTTTAGAACGAAAAATACAGTATAATGTCTTTTCGTATATGACTCCGAATGAAATCAATGTAATTCTTATTTTCTTTAAAGATCTAGAATTCTGATAGAAATAATAGAGTTGT
Source organism: Solanum virginianum (assembly GCA_000787875.1). Taxonomy (NCBI): domain Eukaryota; kingdom Viridiplantae; phylum Streptophyta; class Magnoliopsida; order Solanales; family Solanaceae; genus Solanum; species Solanum virginianum. The sequence goes on from DF365795.1 coordinate 35,032, forward strand.
AGTAGCAAAACATACCAGTATGAGTTAGTACAATTTACTTCCTCCGTCTCAAATTAATTAGATTTTTAAAATTCTTTTTAATGTTCAAAATAAATGGTTTAAAATTTGATATGAATATTTGAAATTTTTTGCATATTTGTCTTTTTATTTATTGAAATTTTATATTTTATATGATATAAATTATACTACATATTTATAATTTCACAAAGAATAATAAAAAATACATAATTTAAATTTTATTTTTAAATATTTTTCTTTATATATGTGTATTGCCATGAAATTTTAATTAATTTGGGACAGAAGGAATGATTAGCACTCTAGTATTACCAAGTCAAAAACATATAAATTTAAAGCCCATCATATATCAATCAATTTATGATGCACCATTTCAAACTTACAGTTTGAAATTCCCTCTACGTTTCATATTACTAGAAGTCCGTAGTAAAAATAATTATTTTAATTTACTTATTTAGTTCATAAATTTTTTTAAAAAACTATATATATATATATACATATATATTAAACATTAAAATTTAAGGGACATATTAAATTAATAAGGGATAAGGAATATAAATATGAGGAAGTATAAAAACAATAACATTCTACTTATAAAATTTTATGAGCGGGGTCTTGAGAGGGCAAAGTGTATGCAAACTTTATCATTATCTCATGGAAATAGAAAAGTTATTTTCAAAAAATCCTCAACTCAAATGTATCTATCTCAAATAAAAGAAAAGTAATGCTAGATATAAAATAGTGGCTAAGACGAAGAGCAAAATCAATTCTAGAAGAAAAAAATAGAAAGAAATAATTGAAAAGCAATAATAACATAACTATAATAGTACGACTAATCCTATGACAGACCTCAAAACTGCCACAAGAAAAAGATAATATCTCACCCTTGCTACTTTTATACGCGACCCGGCACGTTTGAGCCGAAAAACGTACCGGTCTGAATAGCATGCATTCATTCGACTATATTCATTTTAACTACTTTTATACTTGTCACCAGTCTATCCACTTATCAAATTAGAGGCGGATTCGAGATAAATTAGATGGATTCAATTTTTAATTTCTTTTAGCATTAAGGATGTGTTGATCATAACTTTTAAATATGTACTTTATGAAATTTATGGAGTTGTGGTTAATTATATTTTTATAAAAAATAATTGAAATAATATTCACACATAAATGTAAATACAACTTAAAAAATTAAAAATAAAAAATGAATGATTTTTATGAAGGGTCCTTATAAAATTATGTGCATATATAAATTTTTTGGTTTTATTTTTCTTTGAAAAAAAAAAGAAAAGGAAAATAATGGTAAATCCCACCTCTCTTGGACTATAATATATGGCTGATTCATTATCACATCAGACGACAGATGCTAAAGTGTCACGTGAGATGACAGTCCATAAATTAAAAAGAATTACACCCTATAAACTGCTGATCTAAAATAAATTATAAATATTTATATGATTATAAATTATATTTTTAAAAATAAAAAAGTAATTATAAAATTTAAATTATTATTAAAAATAAAAGTATTATAGAGTGAGTTATATAAATTGAAATAAAGACAGTATGTTCTCCTTTTTTTAAAAAAATAATTTCATTAATTTATAATGTTTATATAATAATCATATATTTAAAATGATACAATTAAAGGACATTTAAATATATTCTACATATCTTTAGTTTAAGATATAAAATTTAATATTTTAAAATTTCATATCAAATAAAAAACCAAACAGAATAAGGTATTTTTACCAAATTATCATTTGAATATAACAATACAATGTGTTGAAAAATCTAATAGGGAAATGACTATAATTAATTATATGGGTAAATTAGGAACTAAGTATAAAATTGTCTCCTATTTTATAAAGTGGACAAGTATTATTAGACATTTCAAAATAATATAAGGGAATAAGTAATATAAATTCATTTCAAAATAGTATAGGGAATAAGTAAAGATGAACAGAGAGAATAGTACGGTATAAATTCATCCCAAAATAGTAGTAGCTGATTCTCCACACACATTAAATGTTTTGAGTGCATCTTAATATAGTAGCTTTGACTACATAGTACTACTAAAAATAAATTAAGTACATATAGAAAAAATTTAAATCGGATAAATTAAGTAGATTTTGATAGAAGTTTGAATTCAAACTCGTAATTCTAAATTTTTGAATTTGTCTTTTAATGCTGGGATGAAATGAATTTCAACTACCAAATGTCTGAAAGATTGAAATTCATGTTTTTGTGTCTGACAAGATTGTTAAACTTGCAAATTAAATGAGTTCATTCTGGATGGTAGACTATAGGTGCCGTTTGATTCCAAATCTTTTTGAGAAAAATTTTTGGAAAATAGTATTTGGCAATAAAATTTAGCAGATATATTTGAAGAATTTTTAAATTTTGAAATAATAGAAAAAATTACTATATTTGAATACTTAGGATAGTATTTGAAAAGTTTTAAATATTAAAAATTATCTTAAACTTGTATATTTTATAAATATTCATCATTTCTTTTTTTCAACTTATATAATTTGAGCGATAAGATTGAAAAAAAATATTTTTCTTTTAATAGATTATAATTCTAATCAAATCAGTGATAAGTTTAAGTATCCGATTTATATATTGATCTTGCTCATATTGTTATTTTGTTATTGTTGATAGTTGTTAATTATGTTATAAGGTGACCTTTTAACAGAATATATTCATTATATTATAATATAAATTTAGGACTATTTTTTTTAATTTGTAAAATTTATGAGTGCAAATCATATTTTCTGAAGTAATTAAATATTTTTGAAAAAATTTGGAATCAATAACATTATGAAACTTCATCAAAACTAGTCAAAAATATTTAAAAATTTAGAGGCAAACACTAGTGTAATATAGTATTCCCTCATGTTCATTTTAAATGTCTCTTTTGGCTTTTCTTTAAAATTTGGTCTCTAATACTTTCTTCTATTTATTTTATTCTGATATTATAATTAAAATTAGATTATTGCTTTTTACTTATCTATTTTAGCAAATCAAGTAAGTTTTATTACTTTATCTTTTCTCATGTTATAATTAATATTAAATGCTATTCTTATATTTATAGAGTTTCAAAATATCATTAAAAATTAATAATTTTTATGTAATAATAAATAAAAAATAATTTTTATATGATAAATAATGACCACAGGTGACATTTACTAGTAGATATCTAGACTTAATTAGATCTTTTTCCCACAAATTCCCGCCAAAAGAATTGAAAAAACAAAAAAATATTATTGGATAATTTTAGCATATCAAGAATATGAAGATCATAAATTAGAGTAGAAGATTAATACGTAATTAAACGTGTCTTATTTTAGACTTTGTGAGTGTTTGGAGTTATGTATTTGTCATATTATTAGCCTATTCATGTAATTTCTTTATATATATATATATTTGTTATCATCTATTTTTTATTGTATTTCAATTATCCTATTATTTTGTTGTTGTTTTGTTTTTCTTTTCTTTTCGGAGAAAAAAAATTCTTTGTAATTCTATTAGATGCCATATTTTCTTCACTACCTTATTTTTTCATAACAATTTTAATTTGTTGCATTTAGCCCAAAGTTTTTTTTTAAAATAATTTCTTTACCTTTCTGCGAAGTAGCAATATTGGAATATATTATTAACCACGTGGTTAGGTGGTGGTATTACATTTTAATCTCTGGTAAAGACTAATTATTTTATTTTATATAATATAATAAAGTCTTTAGTTAAATAGATCATTTGTGTCAAAATGCCTGTCCATGACTTATATAGTATATGATTTTTATAGTATATAATTTTTGAGTATGAAATTAATTAATTCATACGTGAAAGATTAAAATTATTGATTCTTATAAGTTATAATTGAATGTTCATAATTAAAGATGAAGTTGAGCAAACATTTAGATGAATGTGGCACAAGATAAATAATTTGATCTTAATTATGAGTATAGTAATATTTTAAATTTTTGTGATAATACATTTACTATGTATTAAACTGAGTAAATAGAAATATTTATTTATATTCTGAATATTAATATACAATTTTTCTAATATAAATTTATATTTTTAATCTTGATATAATTGTGATGATCAAGATAATTTGATTTATTACTTAATGTTCATGATCACTTTTATGATTTATGAATTGACACGAACCACACCTTGTCAAAAGAGACAAAAAAAAGAAAGAGAAGAAAAGGAGAATTTTGGGATAAAAAGAGATTTTATGAAAATATGAAGAGCACGTGTACATCACATATTTGCTATTAATATTCCATGTGGGCACTACTTGTTAGCAACTATAAAAAAAAATGTGCTCTTATTTTTTAAAATATGATTATTATTCTAAATATTATAGTAATAATTACTATCTTTTTGGTAAGAAACAAAGATCACACGCGGTAATTAAGTTTTTCTTTTTTTTTAATTGAATAAGTTAAAGTAGACAAAAAGATCTACTTTTGAGTTTTCACATATATTCTCTTTTTGTTTTGGAGTTGATTATTTGCCACTTAACTAATAAAAATTATGCAAAAAAATAATCTTTTTTTTTGTTAATTTTAAGAAATAGGATTATTTAATCGATGGAATGCGTTTGAACAATTTTCTGGGATTTTTTTATTTTTAAAAAGCTCAATTATTAATTAACATTATTCACAATTTATTATGACTATATATTTGTTTTATTGTTTATTATAACCCAAGATTTGTTACTATAAGTATATTCGAAGTCCATTCAATCAGTATAATAGTTTTTCTCTAAAAACTAATAGTAACAATATAGTCATTAAATTTGATTTTTAGTATTGCTATTTATTTGCAATAAATTTTGAAGTGGTAAAAAATAAAGTGCAATCACAAATAAAATACGAAGAAACATAATTATAAATAATGTAGGTACAAATCTGTTTCTCTCTTGATTCTTCTCTCCTGAGATATCTCCATGATTCGAGGGCCTTTAGTAGCATATTTCTCGAATTAGAATAATTTGGACTTGATCTCCATGAAAGGATTTGCGCAAATCTTCTCGAAGTATTTAATTATCAAGAAAAGTTTAACATATTTTGACCTCTTCATGAATATCCCAAGAGTTTATGAGATTTTTGAGATATATTTTCAAAGGAATATAATACTCTTTATATAGGCCTAAATTAGGATTTAGGATAGAGTAGCATCGACAGACTGAAATAGGACTCATCTTATAGAGTTTTACAAAATTACGATATCTACACTATTATTACTTTCTTACTATGATATTTTTCTTCTTCAATTTTACTATCATCGATGTTGCATTTGCTTCAATTATTTTTATTTTTTTTGTCATTACTATGGTTCTCTTCTTCATGATTTGCATCATGACTTTTTTGCTACTATAACATTTGTTTTTTTTTTGTTGCGTACTTATTTTTTATATATTTTACTAGAGTCGATGATCTAGGAAAAAATTAAAATTATACAAAAGCTATGTATGTACTTGTCAATCATATTTTAGTATATTTAACAGTCTGGAATAAGAATATTATGTTTGGAATTTTAGTAACAAAGAAAAAAGATAATATCAGCCTTAAAGTTGAGAGGTGCCCTCAATTTTATCTAGGACCCCCTTTGAACATGGCACAGTATATATGATTAATATTTGTGATTTTTGGAAGTATTATTCTAAGGGACCTTTTAGCTTTTGGAGGAGCGTCGACATGATTTAACATTTTGAACTCCTAAAACTTTAGTGGAATCACACCACAATAAAATAGTACTATACTTTGTTTTAAAATTTTTTATTTTGTGTCTGATATTTATAATCTTATTTTAACTTACCAAAATTTATGTCGTCGTAAAAACTATTCAAGAAAATAAATATTTTCTAAAATTTAAGTTATTTATAAAAAATAATCAATTTTATCGATTTCGTCAGACTCTGATTTGATGAAGTAATATACCATGCACCACTTGTTTTAGTATAGTATAAATTTGAAAGAGACTTTTATCTCCTCAAGGTTTGGACTTATCCTTTGCATGATCTTTTTTTTTTTTAAAAAAAAAAATCTAATGTAAAATCACTATTTTTTTTCTTTTTTCTTTCATCCATGTTGTAGGTTTAGGATGATATGACTAGACTACTTGTGTTATGTTTCCAAATTCATCTTTTGTCATTTCAGCCTCACACAAATTACATAAAGTTTATAATATTATTAATTATTAGTTATTATCATAGAATGAAAGTTATATATTATATAAGTTTTAGTCTATTTTTTCTTATGTTGTTTAAGATCCTTTATCAAGAGAGGCATCGACTCAATCCATCTTCCCTGACCTCCCCAATACACTCTTGATACAAAGAAATTTCTTGAAATAGAGAAGAGATCAAAAGTCTGAGCCCCCTAGATCACCCTCCCTCTCTTTGTAAGTCAAACTAAATTACATCCTCCCTCTCAGCTCAACTGATCGAGCGAGATGAACACACACCACATTTTTTCGAACTTGTTACAAGAAAATGAGAGTATTTAAATCTTATAATTAAATTCATTGCATTACATAATTATATCGACGGGCCATTTTAATACTTTTAGAGTGAATAATTCAAAGTATGAAGTATGGAATTAAAACATAATTATTAGTTCCATGAGACGTTAGCTTCTAAAGGTGGTCATTTACTTAAATTGGTCAAACTATTCTGATTGTGTAAAATTATTAATACTATAAGTATATAAGTATATAGAGTTAAAATATTAAATAGTTAAATCCATATTATTGCTAGACAAATAATTTTTTTTTCTCTACTTGGATCTTTCACATTTTTGTCTTTCTATCTCAATCAATTTTAATTTCTATTTGCCATATTTTTACATTATGGGTGCAATTTTTTTTTTTAATTGATGATGCATAACCTTCGCTTTTTTTATTTTATTACTGTACTATTTCCTCTGTCCATTTTTACTTGTTCGCTATACTTAAAAAAATGTTCAACAATACTTATGCACTTTATGAAATCAAGAGATAAATTTACACTTAATTCCTAATTTATCTTTATAATTAATTATAGTGATTTTCCTATTACAATTTTCAAAATATTGTAGTATTTATTATATTCCAAAGGTGCTTTGATAAAATTATTCCTACCATTTATTACTTCTTAATTTTCGTGTCAAAGTAATAATGGATACAACTATTATTGAACAGAAATTTTCGTGTCAAAGTAATAATGGATACAACTATTATTGAACAGAAGCAGTATATATCATCACAACATCATTTTTATCTTACTAAAAAGTGCTATAAATAAATAAATATTTGAATTGGTGCCCTTTCTAATAGGCAAATCCAAGTAGAATTAAACCAAAAAGAAATATGTTGATGGCAAAGGCACAACAGGAAAATGCCTCCAAATGTAGGGACATACAATACTAAGGTACATTTAATGATATCTCTTCAATGTGGCTGTCTTCCAATAGCTATACAGTTCAAGCATTTAATCAAGAATATAATTCTCCCCATATAAGCTATGGTCTTTAGTCAACATGTTGTTAACCTACCAGCTAATTTTTTGTCATTTTTATTTATTGCACCTACTTTCTTATAATATTTCAGTTTGTATTAAAGGAGAAATCATAAACTTGAAGAATTGTAGCAGTTACTCATATTTATTGCTCCATTTTCCAAAGACTTTTGGTAGAAATTTCTGCCAGAAAATTAATCAATGACCTTTAAATATCAGAAATGCATTTAAATTATATAGGAACTCATGATTTTAAATTAACATTTAGATTAGTATATTTCAAATTCTTCAAGAAATATAATTTGTTATTTCTAATCATGATTTTAATTTTTTTTAAATATAACCTTGACTCGTAAATTTATATTTTATATATACAAAAAGCCCCATCATGTAAATTTTGTGGGGAAAGAAAGACTTATGCTTGGCATGAAAAAATTGTTCATATCAAGTGAAAGAATTATATTAAAAAATAACTACTTACTATTTCCTTCATTTTATATATGTCACGCCCCAAGTGTACACCCTCGACGTGATGGACACTCAAAAATCATTCTGGTACCAAGTAAACTGTTTGGCCTAACTAACTTACTCAACGAAAGATACTAACATCTTAATGAATTAGAATAGACTCAATATTCATAAACTCAGACATACAATAATAATATATAAAACTTGACTCAAGGCTTTCAAACAACTTCAAGAGAATAAAACAAACAATATATTTCAAGCCTATGAAGCCTCTAAAGTACTGAAATAAATTCTCAATCACATCTTTCAAGAAGGTTTAGACAATCGTTAAGAGGACTATCAAGTTAGACCATTCATTTGTGTTCAATTACGAAGACTCTCAGGACCATCAAATTTTATTAATATCATCATCATACTCAATCACAATCATAATCACAATCATATTGTCAAGGTTCTAGACTCAACCCGTAGATTCATTCGTGCACTCGTTTATTAAATAATATTTAGGGTTTATAAAATAACTTATGTTAAATTCTAGTTGATGAAAATTCTAGTTTTTTTGCTATCAAATACTTTGATACTTATTGAAGCATGTAAAACCACTAATTATCTTTTGGGTTTTAACGTTTTGCTATATTAAAACTACTAATTTGTGTTGTGATTTATATTTAGAACACAAAAGGATCATTGTTACAATTGTAATTTCCTTTTATAATACAAATACTAATTATTGTTAGGTTAGTATTGCAATACTTGCATTATGTTGTATAAGTGTTGCAATAGATCACATAACCATTACAATAGATCGCATAAGCGTTGTAATAGACCATAGAAATATTGTAGTTGATCAAATAAGCATCGCAATGGGTCATTTAAATCATTAGCATTAATTTGAAAAAAATTATATATTTGTAATAAAGGTCTATGACAACGATTATAAAATATTGTCATTCCCACATATTATAGTCGCACCAGAAGAAACAAAAACTGCTAGCATAGGATGGTCTATGTCAATACTTTATGACAATCGTTGCACAAACCATTGCTATAGCTCTGTAGCCACGGAAACTGATGCAACGCTTTATCAACCGTTGCCATAGGCCTATGGCCACGGTTAGTCTATCTATAGCAATGGTTTTCCTTGCCATAGGTCTAATTTCCAGTAGTGAGGTAGAATCACAACCTATTGCATATATGATTTTTCTAAACCTTCACTAAAATCAAGCAACTTTAAGGTTACAATTTTTATACACCTCACTATTGTTTCCGACATTCCCCGTTTACCCTCTTCTTCAATCACTTTATCTAAGTCAATGGAGTCTCTTACAAACACAAAACAATACTTATTAAACTCAACTAAGGATATAATCAAGATCCTGTCTTGAAATCACGTTATCTTCATTGAAACAATATAATTCAACTCAATATAGTATAATACGGTAGATAATTGTGAATCAATAAGCAATAACCATCCAATAAAAGTGTAAAGTATCAAACATGAAAGCTGCAGCCCCCTATAGTATTTTGATCAAAAAGACACCTATCTTAGAAATACAGTAAAGATCCAAGGGGTTTCATGGACTGTGACAATGCCCAAGAAAGCATAGTTGATATATAGGTGCCTCTTGCTTGAAACATTACAATACATAGAAAGAGGACAACTATTGGACTCCATACATAATTATTTTGACACAATATCCTTACATTTACATGTACACAGTCCTACACACTCTCATCTACTTTACAATTTCTCCTTTCTGACAAGTCCCATCACATGAGTTATCGATAACAATATACCTAATGTAATTTTATAAGTTGATTCTGATGTATGAAAATGATATATAATTCCTCAACTTTATATATTACTGTACTTTTACTTGATATCTAACGTAATGATAAAAGGCTTATCTCGTTAATACACAAATCTTATTAATTTTTATAAGATAGAAAAGTTATTTCCAATAAGACTTTCATCTCAATAGAGGAGTATTCGAAGAAGAAATTCTAAGAAAATATGGCCAAATAGAAAAATATAAAGTAAATGAAGCAACATAGAGTAGCACAGATTAGAAAATGAAAAAACTATGTGACTATATACTATTACTATTTCCATTGAAAAAACAAAGGAGAGACTTTTATACCCAGCAGGTATATATGAGATATACTAGATGTCGGTGACCATGCCAGCGTGGGATCAATATTTGTTATTTTTGTGTTTTAATTTATGTGATATAGATATAATTTAGAAAGTCAATTAAATTTTAATATGATTTTTCAATATTTTAAATTATTAATTATTGTGAATTATAATGCTTTTTTACATAATTTTTAAATAAAAGATATTATTTCTCTTGTCTCAATTTATGTGTGGCTGATAAAATTTCAAAAGTCAATTTATTTTAATGTCTTTTACTTTTTAAGTTTTTTTTTAATTATTATGATCTATATTATGTTTACGCTATTTTTACATAACATATGCTATCCATCTATCCTTATTTATGTGACACCGATTCGAGTGTCACTCGAACTTTTTGTATGTCTTTTAAATATTTTAAGTTATTAATTCTTGTGAGTTATAGTATTTTTTATTTAATTTTTATATATAGATATATTACTATTGTTAATTATGTAGATTTATGGTAATTTTTACGTAGTTTTCTTAATTAAATAATACATGCTATTTCTTTTGTCCCCTTTTATGTAACACTGATAGATTAATTTTCAATAATCAATTGAATTTTTTATTTGCTTTTAAAAAGTTTTAAAATCAAACAACTGAAGCAGACACGTCAATGGGCAGCTCTTTGCTTAAGCAAGCAGCTGAAGCAAATATGTCGTCCAACAACAGCCTGCTTCAGCTATAGAAAGTCAGGCAGCTGAAGCAGACACGTCAATAGGCAGCTGCCTGCTTAAGCAAGCAGCTGAAGCAGGCATATCGTCCAACAGTTGCCTGTTTCAGCTACTTTGTAGCCTAATACATGTTATTTCTTTTGTCCCCCTTTATGTGTCGCCGGTAGATTATTTTCAATAATCAATTGAATTTTTATTTGTTTAAAAAAATTTAGAAACAAGCAACTGAAGCAGACAATATCATGATTTATAGTATATTTTTATACTTATCTAGATTCATGATAATTTTTACGTAGCTTTCTAATTAAGCCGATAGATTAATTTCAATAATAAAAAATTTTAAAATCAGGCAACTGAAGCAGACATGTCAATAAGCAGTTGCCTGCTTAAGCGAGCAGTTGAAGCAGACATATCATCCAACAGTTGCCTGCTTCAGCTACTTTGTAGCCTCTTGTATATAAAAGAATAAGAAATATATACTCAAACATAGGGGTTATAATTGGACGGGTTGGGTTGAATTTGAGCCGGTTATAATGGGTCAAGACCCAACCCAACTCAAATTTGCTTAGGTCAAAATGGGTTGGTCAAAACAGGTTGTGTAATGGATTATAGAGCGGGTCAAGTGTTAGAGCCCGTATATTGGTGTTTTGGTACCATGGCAAAAATTTGAGATCACTAGTGTCATTTTCAGGAAGGTCGACACTTAAGTGTACTTTTGAAGAATTTGAAAGTTTCAGTTGGAATCTTTGTAAGAAAGCATAGTTGATAT
>DF365794.1:1564-24839 GCA_000787875.1 Solanum virginianum
CCTCACTAACAGGAAATTTACTACGAGTCTTCTTTGCCATAGGACATGTCACACACGGCTTATTCAAACTTTTATTAACTGAAGCACATTTAATAAATGACACTAACTTGAGAGCTTTGTCAGAAGGGTGCCCAAATCTTCTATGCCACAAGTCAAAATTTCCTAGCACAGGTCCCGTTATCAACTGAATGCGAGGTAGCCCACGAAGGTAGTAGAGTCCATCCCATCTCTCACCGGCTCCAATCAGGTTCCCCGAGAGTTGGTCCTGTATAACACATACAACATCAGTAAATCGGAGGGTACACTTAGAATCATCAACCAACTATGCTACTGAAATTAAATTGCACGACAACCGAGGGACATATAAGATATTTTTCAAAGTAAAGTGGCTAGATAGATTCACATCTTCAATCAAGCTTGCAGGAACACGTTGACCGTTAGGTAATCCTACCGTTCAATGATCAACCTTCATAGAATTAATAAGACAATCACTATTACCGGTAACGTGGTGCGTAGCTCCGCTATAAGCAGGAATGTCCACAGGGACTTCGTATCCCCCTAGTAGTAACAACACTGCCTGAATCTTTTCAGGTGAAACGGCATCAAAACCATAAATTTTGCCTTGAAACGACAGCGTAAGCTGATCGAAAAGGGGACAATACAAGGCGTTATGGGAAGCTCCTTCCACACCATTCATCGCAGTAGCCTCCAAGGACCCACCGGCGCCAGGGGACAATACAAGGCGTTATGAGAAGCTCCTTCCACACTATTCATCGCAGTAGCCTCCATGGACCCACCGACACCGCCATTCAGATCGCTGGTTCGTCGCCATTGGTGGTTCGGTTCGGCAGTCGTATGGACTGGATCGGTCACCGGACTGGTTCGTCTGGTCTGGTCTGCAGTCGTCTGGACTGCAGCAGTCGTCGCCGGACTGGTTCGGCAGTCGTATGGACTGGATCAGTCGTCGGACTGGTTCGTCTAGTCTGGTCTGGTTGACTTCAGCAGTCATCTGGACTGCAGCAGTCGTCGCCGAACTGGTTCAGCAGTCTGGATCGGTCGCCGGACTGGTTCATCTGGTTTGGTCTGGTCGACTTCAGCAGTCGTCTGGACTGCTCTGGTCTCCGGACTGGTTTTTCGTCGTCTACTTCACGTCGTCTAATTTCGACGAGTCGCGGTCAGCAGTCGTCTGGACTACACTGTTCTCCGGACTGATTTTTCGTCGTCTGATTCTGACGCGTCGCGGTCAGTAGTCGACGACGTTTCTGCAGTTCACGTCGTCTGGTCTGGTCGACGTCGGGGTTAAATCGTCGATCAGAAAATATACCGGACAGTCCGGCGTCGGGGTGTTTTACTCGTAAGATGTACCTCGAGCGACGGGCTCTGATACCATGCTAAATCCCACAATTAGGGTATGAATGTCTTGTCTATTATGAACAAATAAGAGTCTATTTATACAAGAGTGACTGAATTGATTGGTTTCGGCTACTGCGACGGGCTCTGATACCATGCTAAATCCCACAATTAGGGTATGAATGTCTTGTCTATTATGAACAAATAAGAGTCTATTTATACAAGAGTGACATGGGCTAAAATAGGAAAGAAAATATACAGTTGCCCTGTCCTACAGCTACCATAACCTACAATTACCATATTAGTCTGGTTACCATATATGAAGCTTAACAAGAAGACTTCGATCACGTCTTGATTTTTTTATGAATATCTTAAAAATTTATGAAATTTTTGAGGTTTTGATGTCTTGATCATTTTTTTAATATTTTATGTATTAAAATTTTTTGAGATATCTCTTCAAGGGAATATTTATGTTTTATATAGGTGTGAGCTAGGGTTTAAAGTAAAGTAATCTCCAAAAATCCTAGTAGAAATTGGGCTTGTCTTATAGCTATGCAAAATTTCAATTTCTACAAATGTCCTCTACTCCAGTGCTTGTTGTAGGGTAACTTGATGAAAGTCAAAGACAAGCCTTGAAGTACTCATACAAATGAACCTTCCATCCTTTTAGTTTTCTGGCTCCAAATTTACAAATTTGGTTTGTGAGAGAAGAGATCGATGAATAGCAAATTTGGTCGCACTAGGTGTGACAAAATTGTAAGGATTAAATTTTTTATCTTGAAAAATAATAATGTAATTAAGATATGAAAAATAGTGTCAATTAATAATATTAATTTCAATAATTTATGCAAGAATTACGATCTTTATAAAATCTTATTTAAAAAATAATCTTCTAATTCTTTTCCTCGTGACCATTAAATCAAAAACTATATTTATTCTTAAATTGATGGAATACTTATTCAATTTAATCACGAATGCGAAACGAAACTTTGATCACAATCTTAAACGTATTAAAGCTTGTGACCAACAGACAAGAACTTCTTTATATATGGAGATTTGTGGATCACCATTAAAAAATATAGTTTCTCTCCGTGTTCTTCTTCCTTTGATCATATGAAGACCTTTTTATTTAGGAGGGTTTATATAAATCACATAGTATAAAGAGTTAATAATATTTTTTTAAAATTATTTTTTAATTTACAGAATCCCTTAAAAAATATGACAATTTGGATACATTAATTCAGTTTCGAATACAAAAATTAAGATTTTTGAGTATCAGCAGATAACATTTAAAGCATGATATATTAAACACCGAGATAATGTAATAATCAAAATTATCCAAATAAAAATAGATGAGAATAATAAAAAATATAATAAATAGAGAATTATAATTAGGTAATTTTTCTTTTATTTGTGTGTGAGTTAGGGCTTAAAAGTATATTGGTCTGTAGGTAATTCTAGTGAATCTTGGACTTGATACTATATGTTGGGCTCGTCTTGTCAGCTTAATAAACTAGCCTAAATATTATTTTAATTTTATTTAAATTAATGATCTTAGTTTAAACATTCTTTCAATTGCATTAATAAATTTTTTTTTGACTTGATCCACGTGTCATGAATTTAAGATTCAAGCCTACATTTAATATTTTACGATCAATAATGATGTTTTGAAAATTTGAGTTTGATTACTGGCAGTTACATATTTACTTAATGATGCGGACAATATTTAGAAAAGGATATTTCTTTTTAAAATTTGTTAAAATAAACAAATAAAAAGAAAAATTTGCTTTTTAGAACAAATGAAGGTAAAACCAAAATGAGAGTAATTAGTATGGGTAGGTGTACGTCACTATTTGGTGTGTCATGTGTGGTTATTTTATTACTATAACCAAAACTCTTATCATTAATAAATAAAGGAACAGTGAAAAAGATATATTTGAAAGGAATTTGAATTTTTTTCCCATTTGGGAAAGTAATAAATTCATCCGGTAATATTCTTTCTGCTAATTTTTACCTATTTATTATATATAAAAAAATTATTTATGTTTATTCTTAGCATTAAATGTTCATTCTAAATTTTTTCTTACGTCCATTAAAAATTATATATTTTTATTTTGGTTCATATTGACCTAATATGTCTTTTAAATTTTTTTTAATTAGATGTGAACTTAGCGAACAAATTTCATTGATGATACTTTGAAATTCTAAACTTAACCAGTACTATTTTATTATGCAGTTCTTAAATATTATAAGAGTAATATGAGAAAGAATTAACAGGACTTTCTTAGTTTGCTAAGATAGATAACTAAAAAATAAATATATAATTTTAATATATGGATCAAATAAAATGAAATGAATGAAATATGGACTTTCATGTCAACATATACACCACTTATTATTTTTTAAACAGAAATACGTATTAAAAACATCCTCGAACTTGTCACGAATTATTAGTTTCGTCCCTAAACTATTGATAGACTTAAAAACACCTCTCAACTTGGTGAAGTAAGCTTAAAATACACCCCCGAACTTGGCACGAATTATTAGTTTCGTCCCTAAACTATTGATAGACTTAAAAACACCTCTCAACTTGGTGAAGTAAGCTTAAAATACACCCCCGAACTTGGCACGAATTATTAGTTTCATTCCTAAACTATTGATAGGCTTAAAAATACCCATCTCTCCAGCTTCATGTTTATGTAACTTATTAAATTTTGATTTGAAATTTTGTAGAGCTTCATTCGCTACCATATTTTTACAATCCCAAAATCTTCTTACGAGATTTTCATATTCCAACCATTAAATTTTTAACGTTGCCAGAACTTCACATTGACAAAAAAATAATCATAAACAAAATAGAAAAAGAAAGAGAACCAAGCAATTAAAAATGAGAATGAAAAAAATAAAACAGATTTGCTTTGAGATCGCCATTAATGAAGGAAACGTTAAATGAGAAGAAGAAGAAGAGTATTCTAGAATTTTGATAATTAAAAGTTGCACGATTTTTTTTTTTTAAAATAAGGCTGATGTGGTATTTTTTTAATCTTTCACGCACTTTAAATAAATTGTAGTCACTTGTTATGTCATGTGGCATGGGGGAGGGTGGATCTAAGCCCAGTTCGGCAAGTTGATGGGTGTTTTTAAGCTATCAATAGTTTAAGGACAAAACTAATAATTCGTGTCAAGTTCGAGGGTGTATTTAAGCTTGGTTCGCCAAGTTGAAGGGTGTTTTTAAGCTTATCAATAATTTAGGGATGAAATTAATAATTTGTGACAAGTTTGGGGGTGTTTTTAATACTTCTCTCAATTTGAAATCAAAATTTAATAAGTTACAGAAATATGAAGTTGGGGGTTATTTTTAAGCCTATCAATTATTTAGGAACGAAACTAATAATTCGTGTCAACTTTGAGGGTGTATTTAAGCTTACTTTACTAAATTGAGGGGTGTTTTTAAGCCTATCAATAATTTAGGGACGAAACCAATAATTCGTGCCAAGTTGAAAGGTGTATCTAAGCTTAGTACACCAAGTTGAGGGGTGTTTTTAAGCCTATCAATAATTTAGAGACGAAATTAATAATTAATGACAAATTTGAGAGCGTTTTTAATACTTCTTTCTTTTAAAAATGATAAAATGATGAAAGAAATGTACATTCCATGTCCCAATTAATGAATGCAACCTTGTTGACCTCCATTCTTTAGTTCATGAACTTCCTCTTATGCATATCATAAATGAAGCTAAAATAATAAATTTTCATTCATGAACCTCCTTATGAAGACCCAAAGCAACAATTAATCATGGACATTTTTTAAAGCATAAATTGTTTGGTGCATCACGAAAGGAATGCAAATACCAACTGCCACAGAAAAGGAAAGTAAATAAGAGGTTAACTTTTCAATAAGAGGACCTAAACTCCCAAGTTGGGCAATTGATTTCTTCCCAAAGAAGTTGAAAGCTCAGTATACGTGTACACGTATGTACCACGTGAATTTAAAAATTATATATAAATAGTGCTTATTATTAAATAAATAAAATATTTATGTAACTAAAATTAAATAAATATTATTAGTTTGATTCAATAGTTTAGTCTATTGTGAACCAACAAAGATGAGAAAATCATTTCAATTGCTTATATAAAGATAAAGTAATAATTTAGAGTTAATTAATTAGAAATTAAATAATTAACTGATTAAAATTTATTGTAACAAAAGATTCCTAAATAGAAAAGAAATAATTGATGTTTTCAACATAATTTCATTGATTTTTTTCTTTTTAAATTTGTTATATTATATATTTTTATTAACAAAACATTTGATAATTAAAATGAGAACAATAATAATATTTATATTTTTAAGACTTATAATACATTTATATTGCATGCATAATCCATTTTAATATAAGTGCATATTTATCATAATATTGCTATAAATGGTACTAATAAAAAATCTTGCTAAATCAGTAATTATTTTTTAAAGAATACTCGCCCAAGTAATTTTCCTTGAACCCTCCATCAGTTGTAGTAAGCTGGGATTTGTTGTCACGCCCCGAGAGGATACCCTTGGCGTGGCCGATGCTTGAAGAACCATTGTTGATTCCCCAAGAGAACCACCTGGCCTCATCGTTACATCAACTCAACAACGGAAGAAATACTCAAATAAAAGACATCAATAGATAAATATAACTCTTACTAAATAGTTTCTAATGAACAAGTTTGGAAATAAAAGTACTCAATAATCCTCTACTCAATGTATATGAAACCTCTACTCAACAATCTAGATAGTATCATGACAGGCCATGGATACCCCAAATCAAAGAAGGAAAGCACTCAATCGAAAACAGGAAATAATAGGGCTCCTTCGGAAAGCAAGGAGGGCTTACCAACTCTGGAAATGTATTGATGAACTGGACCTCAATGACGTGCGAGCTGAAGTCCTCTATCACCTGTATCTGCATCATGAAACGATGTATGTCCAAATGAACGTCAATACGTGGAATATACTAGTATGTAAAAATAGCTCAAGAAAGTAAAGCTCAATTCAAAGACTCACAACTCATCTCAATAAATATGCAAGTTTAAAGTAAATCATGCTTTTTAAAATGTACTCAGTAAAAATAGGCTCAGTGTAGAAATGCTATGTTCAATCGGTGTTTGCTTAGGAGTTCTCTTAACCAACATCCAATCCCACCACGTTAGTGTAGTGATGCACAACGAAAGCGACATTATTGTCACGCCCGTCCTAAACTTGCCAAGGTAAAAGATGATCAACTGCCTCATAGATTTATAGTAAATGTCCATCTTTTGGGACAAGAGTCACCAGAACGTGCAGTACGACTATCCTACGCTGGCAAATTAGTTTTGTGGGTTAAAGTAGTTATTTACTTGCTCCCAGCTAGGTGCTCAACACTCCTCCCAAGACTAAAACATTTCAACTCATCAATCAACTCAAATCTTAATAATAATTATATCAATCAACTCAAAACTCAACCTCATTGGGTTATCTCAATTCAACTCATCTTAATGCCTCGTCAACTCAATTAATCAAGAGAAATCAATTAGACTCAACTCAGACACAAACGGTCATTCGAACTCATCAGTTAGACTCATAGGGGATGCAAGCAAAATGCGTAAATGTACATCCGATTACAACACAACATGCTCCTCATACTCAATTATGCTCAAGTTTCTCAACTCAGACAATCAATCTCAAACCTCAACTCAGTCTATGTACAGAAACATGCTCCTCATACTCAATTATGCTCAAGTTACTCAACTCAGACAATCAAACTCAAACCTCAACTCAGTCTATGTACAGAATTTCGCAAATCATGCCAATTTGGAGTTCATGTTGTCAATGCATAAAGCTTATATCTCTATCTCATATCATCAATAGTATAATGCAACAATTATTCAGTTCATAATCATGAGGAGTCAAAGTAAATGCAAAAAATTTGGTAGTTAAATTATAGAATTCCCAAAACTCTACTCTACTCCTCAATTTTGACTCAATGAGAGAGAAGGGGTGTATGAATGAATGTAGATCCACACTTTAGAAAGCCTTACATACTTGGAAATAGAGGGAGAAATTAAACTCTAATCGATCCTCACATTTGAATTAGAAACCCTTGCTTTCCTTTCCCCTCCGTTGCTCTTAAGAAATCCTTAAGCATGAAGAATGATGAACATACCCTTAGGGTTCTATTTTAGAGCTTTAATTAAGTCTAAAACATCTAAGCATTAGATTAAAAGGATAGGAATAGATAAAATGTCTTTCTTAAAAATTATGGACAGGTTCTAAGAGAGCCCGTTTATGGGTCGTAGAACTTTCTACTGGTTGTACATAGATGGCCTCTCGTAGATGAGGGGTCCAACAGTTTAAGCTACTAAAATTTATCCTAGAATTCACGAACTTCTACGGGCCGTAAATACTTCTATGGACCGTCTGATAACTCGTGACTCAAGATACTGAAAAGTTGATATTTGGACTACCAACTCACGAAACCAATCTATGGGCCATGAATTATTTTATGGGTCATATGTTATCTCGTACATGAACCTTAGACTTAGAAAATTTACCAAGTCATCTGGGGATTCTATGAGGCCCCATCTATGGGTCATAGATCACTCTATTGGTCGTAGATGGCCCTCGTGGTTTATTTTTCCAGCAACTTTCTCAGTTATTTTCTCAGGCTTCTCTATGCATCTACTCAGGCTAGGTGGAAAGAATTAGGGGGTGTTACATTATATCCCCCTTGGGGTCATTCATTCTTGAATAAAGAGAAATCTGAGAAACTTTGTCAAGGCACGAATCTCTTTGTGGACTCTAATGATCAAGCAGCTCTTATCTTACTCATGCAATCAATCAATCAACAAACTCAGCAAGTAAAACAAATAAACGTTCAATATATCAAATCAATCCTTACTCACACTCTAGAGCTTTATCGTCTATCAAACTCAGAATGGAAGGAGAACTCAAGGAATATGAATTCAAGAATTGAGAAAGAAACCATTACAGTCAACTCTCTCATCATCAACAGGTAGGAATAAATGAGGGTACTTGGCCTTCATATCCTCCTCCGCTTCCTAAGTAGCTTTTCTACAAATTGATTTCTCCATAACACTTTGACAGATGCAATCTCTTTGGTTCTTAGCTTGCGAACCTGACGATCAAGGATGTGAATAGGAATCTTTTCACAACTCAAGTTGTCCTTTACTCTGATACTCTCAACAGGCACAACCAACTGCAGATCTTCCAAGCACTTCTTAGGCATGAAAATGTGGAAGACTGGGTGGATGGCCCCTAACTCTAGTGGTAGCTCCAACTCATAAGGTACATTGCCCACTTTATTTATGATCTGACAAGGGACAATATACCTTGCACTCAATTTCCTCTTCTTCCCAAATCACATTACACCCTTCATAGGCGACACTTTCAAATACACCCAATCGTTGACCTCAAACTCTAAGTCTCTTCTTCTAACATTGATAGGATTTTTGTCGACTCTACAGTTTTTAACCTTTCTCGAATGGTCTTTACCTTCTCCATTGCTTGGTGAACCAAGTCTAGTCAAATTAATTCTACTTCACCTACCTCAAACCATCCAATTGGTGATCTTCATCTTCTACCATAAAGGGCCTCATAAGGAGCCATTTGGATGCTCGAATGGAAGTTATTGTCGCAAGTCAACTTAATCAGAGGAAATTGGTCATCCCAATTACCTTTGAAGTCAATGATGCAAACCCTCAATATATCCTCCAAAGTCTGTATCATCCGCTTTGCCTGACCATCAGTTTGAGGGTGGAAAGCAGTACTAAGGTTCACCTTTGAACCTAGGCCTTTTTGAAAGGACTTCCAAAACTGAGTAGTGAATTGGGCTTCTCTATTTGCGATGATAGACAAGGACCTCATATAGTCTAATAATCTACTTTATGTATAGTTGGACATAATCCTCCGCAGTGTCAATCGTCCTTATTGCTAAGAAGTGAGCAGACTTGGTCATTCTATCAATTATCACCCAAATCGAATCGTACTATCTGCGAGACCTTGGTAAACCAGTGACGAAGTCCATGTTGATAATCTCCCACTTCCACTCTGGAATCTCAAACATCTGAGCTCCTCTACATAGCATTTGGTGCTCAACTTTTACTTGTTGGTAATTCAGACATTTGAAAATAATCTTAGCAATATCTCTTTTCTTTCCACTCCACCAATAAATCTCTCTAAAATCATGGTACATCTTCATCGATCCTGGATGGATGGAATATTTGAAATTATAGGCCTCTATCATGATCTTCCCTCATACACCATCAACATCTGAAACACACAATCTGCCTTGATACTTCAATACTCCATCTCCCCCTTTGACAAAAGCCATCACTTTCTGTTTCTGCACATTCGCCTTCAACTATAATAAATTAGGGTCTTGATCTTGTTTCTTCTTCACCTCTACTACTAGATATGATGCAGACCCATTATGCACAAGTACTCTACCTTCATGCGATTCGTCTTGTCGAACTCCCAATCATGTTAGTTTGTGAACCTCTTTAGCCAACTTCTTTTTCTGGTCCTCTACATGGGCGGTGTTTTCTATAGACAATTTGCTAAGAGCATCAGAAACTACATTAGCTTTACCTAGATAGTAGAGGATGTTCATGTCATAGTATTTGAGCAGCTTAAGTCATCTCCTCTACCTCAGATTAAGCTCATTCTGGGTGAAGATATATTGCAGGCTCTTATGGTCGGTGAATACATCAACATGTGCTCCATATAAGTAATGGCGTCATAGTTTGAGAGCAAATACTACTGCTGCCAACTCTAAGTCATGAGTGGGATAATTCTTCTTATGCACTTTAAGCTGTCTAGAAGCATAGGAAAAAGCTTTACCTCTCTACATCAATACACATGCCAATCCCACATTCGAAGCATCACAGTAGATAAAAAATCCATTCGTTCTATCTGGCTAAGTCAACACTAGGACAGTAGTCAACCTTGTCTTCATCTCTTAGAAACTCCTCTCACACTCATTGTACCATTGAAACTTGACTTTTTTTTATGTCATTCTAGTCAATGGTACAGATATGGAGGACAATCCTTCAACAAATCTGCGATAGTAGCTAACCGATCCCAGAAAACTCCTTATGTCAGTCAGAGAGGTGGATCTAGGCTAGTTCTTAATCGCCTCAATATTTTGGATATCCACTCAAATGCCATCGTCGAAAACTATATGGACTAAGAATACCATAGATTTAAGCCAAAACTCACACTTCAAAAACTTTACATATAACTCGATATCATTGAGCATCTACAAAGCAATTCTAAGGTGATTAGCATGCTCCTGCTCTTCTTTGGAATACACCAAAATATCGTCAATAAACACGATCACGAACATATCAAGATACTATCTAAATACTCTGTTTATCAAGTCCATGAAGGTTGCAGGTGCATTTGTCAACCCAAAGGACATTACCAAGAACTCGAAGTAACCATATCGGGCTCGAAGAGCCATCTTTGGGATGTCATATTCTCTCATTTTCAAATGGTGATGTCATATTCTCTCACTTTCAACTGAAGTTGGTCAAGAAAGTCGTCGATCCTCGGAAGGGGATATTTATTCTTGACTGTCACCTTATTCAACTGGCAGTAGTCAATGCATATTCTAAAGGAACTATCCTTCTTTCGTGTGAACAAGACCAAAGCACCCTATAGAGGGATACTGGGCCTTATGAATCCCTTCTTTAGCAAATTTCTCAACTTCTTCTTCAACTCTGTAGAGGCTATTCTATATGACGGAATAGATATATACTGGGTATCGGGGAGGATATTGATTTCGAAGTCAATCTCCCTATCACGAGGGACTCCGATAAGATCCTCAGAAAACACATCGGGGAACTCACTCACGATCGGGATATACTTAAGAGTAGGAGGCTCAATATCATCAGACTTGACTCATATGAGGTGATAGATACATCCCTTAGATATTAGTCTTCGAGCCTTGAGGTAAGAGATAAACCTTCCCTTCGGTGTAACAGAATCTCCCTTCAACTTAATAATAGGCTCATTTGGAAATTAAAATTTGATAGTTTGGATTCTGCAATCAACAGAAGCATAACAGGCATAAAGTTATTCCATGTTAAGGATCACGTCAAAATCAACCATCTCTAACTCAATCAAATCAGCAAGAGTATTCTTATAATAGATGGACACTACACAATCTCTATTAATTCTCTTGGATCGAATGAACTTACCAATAAGAGTAGAAACAAAAAATGGCTCAAGCAAACCCTTAGGAAGGATCTCAATTCTATCTGCCACATATGGCGTCACAGAGGAACAAGTCGCACCTGGATCAAGTAAAGCATAACAATGGAAGGCAAAGATATGAAGCATACCCTTCACAACATCATGTGAGACCTCTTGGTCTTGTAGGTTTCCCATTGCTTATAGATGGTTAGTCCCACCACCTATCCCTGGTGCAACACCTTTCTGGTTACCTCTTACTAGTGGTGCTATGGTAGAAGACTGGACCTTATTGGCCCACATCAGACACTCCCTCTGAAAATGGCCCAGCTGACCATACTTGTAGCAACCATTCCCTCCATCTCTACATTCTCCTAAGTACATCCTGCCACATTTCCCACAAGGTGGCTTCTCTTTTGAGCCAAGGGTCACACTTGCCTGAGACTGTGAACATTGTGCTTTAAAATTTAGCTGACCTTAGGACCTCTGATCATACCTAATAGTCAGGGCTGGTGCACTAGCTTGAAGATTACATTAGCTTTACCTAGATAGTAGAGGATGTTCATGTCATAGTATTTGATCACCTAATAGTCAGGGCTGGTGCACTAGCTTGAAGATGGTGCACAGCTAGTGGACCTCTTCTGGAAGTAAGACTTATCTCCCTTACTCTAGTTAGTCTAGTTAGGCTTAGGCCCTACTGACTTAACCTTCTTTCTAAGATGTTTCTCTCTATCTCTTTTCTTATCCTCCTCGGTTTGATAAGCATAGACCATAATTCTCGAGATATTCATACTTAGATCAGCAATGCCATTTTACACTCCTTCTTCGCATGTCTACCCAACCCAGATACTAATTTCCTCATCCTTGGTCTCATATCCTGGACTATCGGGCATACTTAGACAACTGGATGAATTTCAGGCTGTACTATTTGACAGTCAACCCCTCTTGTTTCAGATTCACAAACTTCTCAATCTTTGTGTCTCTCAACTCTTGAGGGAAAACGTGATCAAGGAATGCATTCTCAAACTCATCCCAAATGGCAGGTGATATGCCCAAATTTACACTCCAAAAGAAATAGTAAAGCGGTCATTGATCAAATATAGAACTCAACTAGAGTTGAGATCGACCCCACAGGGAATGCCTGAGAATATATCTATTAGCACCATTTTCAGATATAATAGCTATTCCCGAAATAAAAGTGCATAAAGTGAATAGGGGGTTTTGGTTTTTTAAACTAAGTTACTAAAATAAAGCAGCAAATGAGTGCAAGGACTACTAGATTTCAGACAATATATGCAAAGCTAGGATTATGTTCCCCATAACATCTAAAGAGATAGCCGAATCTCGTGGTATATTCATTCATGATTATGGATATACGATCTAACAAGTTATGTAATATCTAATTCACCTCTCGATCTATCTTAGATGCATATCATTCATCAATGTTCGGTCTTAGAATGTGTACGTACTAACCCTTGTTGTTAATCCTAGAATATTCTCACTTTTCGGTCTCAAGTACTTAGACTAGGTTAAAAATCCCAAATTTCTGTTGTAGAACTCTTTTCCTAATCAAAACATCCCTTTCAAGCATGTAACGAATAAAGTCTTACTTTAATGTGTCAACTTATAAAGGAAGAAATTATAACGAAGATTACTACGATATATACGCTAATCAATCTCGAGATTTACCCCATATTCACCTATCTTCATAATTTTTCATGGTTCTCACAACTCTAGTTGTGGGTTTAGCCTAGCATATTCAAGAAAGAAAACTCACAATGATACAAAGAATTTATAATAAATGACTTACTATTGAAAAATCAATGAATCCATGAGTTACGATCTTGAACTAGATAAGCAAAATCCCAAATTTTTGTGAAATCTCAAGGAAAATAATGTTTTTCAGTATTTTTTCTCTCTAGCCTTCCAAGACTCAGTAAAAATGAAATAACATAACTATATATATATATATATATATAACCTAATCCAAATAAAAATAGGAAAAATCTGTCGGCCTGGATACGAGCCGCCACACGGCCCGTGTGACAATAGACGAACCGTCAAATGGTCCATGTGGCTGCCTTTGGCTTCAACCCCAGTTGCCTCTTCATGCCGCATTAGAAAGCCTGTGCACAAGTGAACGGTCCATTTAACGGACTGTCTGCCATGCCTTAGCGGTTTCTTGGTCAAGCTCTTCACACGTCTCCACGTCACAAACACGATCCGTGACATACTCCATCCGACTCCACTTAACGGATTTTGCTTATTTTTCCATGGTGATGACTTTAGGTCACTTCAACGGGAAATTTTACGGCCTGTTTCATGCCTAACGGACCATTTAGTGTGCCATGATGCTTACCTTAGACTTTTTGCACTACCACGCCAGCGACGCCACTCCAAATTTGCCATGTGAGGCCATGATTGACCTCACAACTCGTGGGCAGTCATACGAGCTGTGTGGGTCCAAGTGGACCTTTACTTGGCTTTATTTCTTCTCTAGTTTCCTGGCCACTTTTGAATACCCACATTTTGGCCTCTTTACGTTCATTTTACCCTCATTCATCCCTTTATCCATGCCTCAGTAATTTTTCCTGAAAAATAACAAAAACAAAATCAAAATAACAAGTTTGCTTGAGAACTCGCAAAAATCCTTTGTTTCAAGCATTATAAGAGTCATATATCAATGACTCATCAACCCTTCAACTTAGAATGATTGCTTGTCCTCAAGCAATAACAACTCAACTAGACAACACATAAACACAAGTGTTCACTCTGAATATGGATCGCCCCATAATTTTCAATACATATGTCCCGCTAACAGGTTTAAGAATGTGCTCACACCCCACATGGACCCATAAAGATTAAGGCAAATGTCATGCATGAATGGTCAGTCCATATAAGATTAGGAATAAAGACACCCCAGTTGAGTTAGCAACCAATTAATGCAAAAGATAGTGCCCTCACGACAAAGAAGTCTCATACTCAATGTAAACATGTAAAACAGAGATTGGAATGTAGTCACTCACTCTCAGAATTGACTTTCAGTGGACACACACATATCGATCATAAACTTGCCCTTATTTTCACCACCTTAACTCTTGAATGTCATTTTTAGGTTCACACTAGGGCTTTTGCGGCTTGTACTGTAGGCTCGGTCTTGAGTGAGGTATATTTAGGATTAAAGTGACCAAACGGCCTCTTCCAAACACTTACTTCGACTCAGCCATTAGCGTTTTGGTCACCAACATTTCTTGTCCCTATTTTTCCAACTTTCTATAGTACAGGAAATGATTTTCGTGCTCATTTACTCATTTTTATTCTTTTTCTTTTTTGCTCATTGATTTGCTCACAATCACAACCCATTTCTTTTTCTCTTTGTATCACTTTATTCTTTTCCACATTCATTATTCTGTTTTCCCTGCACTAGCCACCCTCAACTTAAGCCTTTAGCTTGAGTCAAGGTTCACAATAACTTTGTAACGGACCAGGGCCAATATAAGCCACCCTTAACTTAGGTTTTTGACCAGGGCGGAGGTTTACAATGTCCTTGGAGAGACCAGGGCTAAATCAGAGATCAACTGATAGATTGGGGAAGTGAATTTGAGTGATTACAAAGAAAAGGTCCATTTAGGCTTAACTTTTGGTTCAAGAGGGACAATTTCATTTAGAGTTTCTGTTTTTGGCTAAGTGACTATTCAACAATAATGGCCTAAGATCACCTCCAAATCCAGTCATTCAATCATTTTAGTGGGACTAACCAGGCAAGTTCTATCTCACATATGCATCGATTGAATTATGCAATCAGCTCACACATACATGGTACATCTTCTACACTAATTAGTACTAAATCACTTAGACATTCTTTATTCATCAGAATATCAACCATACACACATAATACTTACTCATAATCATACAAGTTAGTCAAGGTGAGATGCAAACACATATAACTTTAACATTGTCAACATGGGACATTACAAAGATCAACACAAGGGCTACCTTAGACTTTTGTGAACACTTATATTTACACAAACATTACGACCTAAACATGCCAGTTCTACTAGATAATACACTTGAGAGAAAAGAAATATGACAAGAAAAACTCTCAAGTGGAAGGATGCCCCACCCACTCTAAAAGGACAATGTAGTAACCTCACTACACTATAACACAAGTTAATGAACAGATTGGGGATAGAACATACCTGGGACGCCCTAGGTGTCAGTAGTGTCGATGGGACCAGACCCTCCTAGGGTATCTTCATCAGCATATGTAACACCCAGTCCAAAGGTGCTATCGAAGGCTCCTACCCATGCCACTCTTTGGCCAGCCGCTCTCATTCTGCTCATTCAGTTGCTGCTTAGAGATGGGCCCTAGCGACCTTGTGCATCTGCCGCTCTTCTTCCTTTTGTGGGTTACGGAGAGAACTCTTTTCGTGGCCACTTTGCTTACCCTTGTCCTTCCTCCTGAGCTGATTAGTGGGTGGCACGGGTGTATCAAATGGGGATAGTAGAACACCCCAATCTCATCTAGGACTGGTGTCGCAGGGACATTGAATAAGTTTATCCCCAACCAGAAGGTAGGACTGGTGTAGGGGCCCTGCTACTTTGCAGACATTGTAGCAATCAAAGCCTTCATACCATTCACTATCTGAACCAGATTTGTCATTTCATCCCCAGTCATACTCCCAAACATGTTATGTAAGTATCCCTCCAAAGTGCTGACTTGGCTCCGCAAAGTGGTGATTCAGCTCAGAAAGGCTTTGTTACATTGGTCTACATCCACTGTGAATGAGACTAGACCACATGCGGAATCCTTTCTACAATTTGGTCAACAATAGCATGTGTCTGCCGCTAGTCCGCCATCAATCTGGCCAAGAACTCGTAGGGCACATATGTGTACCCTTGCTGAACTGGAGGAGCTGTACCACTACCCTCAGGCCGCTTAGAAGTTGTGCCTGATGGTAGGGCGATGGTGTAGTCCTTAAATAAGAAGGGTTGCTGTGGAGGTGCGGATGGGAAGTTTGTCGCCCCTCTAGTGAACGTGTTCTGCTCCTTATGAGAGGGTTTTGGACATCTTTAATTAGGGCGATGTTGGATACGCCCTTGGGAGCTATCTTCTTGTCCAAAATATGAGTAGTAGGAACACCGGTCTATTTGTAAAAAGCATGGACCATGCAAGGGAAGGGCATGCCAACTCACTCAGATAAAGCTCAGTCTCGCATCTCGAAAGCAATAATTTGGCCCACATTTACTCCATATCTGGACATCAGACATGCTATTAGAGAGACATGTGAAGGTTGGAGCAGGTTATCATTTTCTATGGACCGCAACCTGGCCTGCACCACCGACCACCAAAATTTTATAGTAAATGTCAACAACGCTTTGACAATAGGACACTTGAAGTCTGTAAACCAGGGCGCCTCAGCCCCCTAAATGATGAATCAGACATCCGCATCATGTCCATAATCTACATATGTCTATCCATGAACTAGGCATCTGGAAGAGCTTGGTAATCTGGCCTAAATAGGAACTGGTTGATGATGGTTTTTAAGATATTCACTCGTGTACCATACACCATACATGTGACCGTGGGGACCTAAAAGGACGATCTGTCTCTTCACCTTTCTTAACTGAGTACCCTCCACAAAGTTCAGTAGACTAGCGACATAGTTGGAATAGAACTCTTCAACAATGGCGGGTCTATAGTACCTACGTGGTTGCGCCATCTAACAGAACTTATATGAGTTAAAAGTATCTCTGATTTCTGGAATTCTGTCAAGTTGGTCAGTAATGACCCGAACTTTTGGAATGACCGGCCGCTGTTTGAACCCCCCAGAACCTTTTGTAAGTTTGTTAGTGTAGATATCTTTAGTGTCTGGAACTGTACACCAGCCCCTCAAAAAGACAATAAGTGCCCTAGCAATTTCTGAGTTTGTCATTTAGGAGACTGCTAAATAAATGGCCTCGTCATCACTGTCCCGGAGTTCGACCTCATTTGCCTGGTCCTCAGTATCATGACCCTCAGTCTCCGGAGTTTGTCGCTGCTCATCCTGGTCTGAAGTGTTCTCCTCATGTTCCTGGGCATCTGCCTTCTCCTCAACTCCCGTGGAAGGAACCCCTTCTTTAGACTGGGGACCTCTGTGATAGCCTGATACACAAGCCTGCGTAGTATAAGGAGAGTGAGGGTAGACATTGCCTATATACCAAACTTTGGACCCACTAGAGGAGTCATCGCCTGAGTCACTCCCAGCATGTTGCTAGATGATCTGGTTGGGGAGTCATGAAGGCGTAACACCGGCTCGTCCCTATCACTTTCTTTGACTAAGCTACGGTGTAGACCCATAGTATCTGCAAGTGACACAAAGGAATACACTTCGTTAGAAGTTGTTGCACATACAGGTTGACATACTAACGGGTACTCAGACTTTCTTGTGCCATAAAAGTGATAATAACCTTTAAGAATGACGTCAGCCGGTCTATCATAGGGCCCTTGCACTTAAGAACATATACGAATTAAAAATAAAAATTAACCTAAGTAATATAAAACGGGAGGTACAGTGACATGTGGACCCTTCACGGCCTATGTAACGAGCCATGGTTTGTGAAATAGGCCGTTTGAAGGAACTTAGGCTATGGTTCTAACTTGCGGCACATAATGGGTCGTTACACGGTCCGTGAAACATGACATGGGCCATGTAAATGGCCATCCGACCACTCTTTGCCCAATTTTCGACTCATCATGCTTATATACATAAGTTAATGCAATTTCACCCCACTAAATCACGATTCAATCAACACAATAGCTTATATAAGTCAATTTCCCTAAAGAAATCATGCAAAATCTCACCCAAACTCATTACTTTCAAAGTTAAGACCTTAAGAACTCAATAATGGTGGTTTTCAAAACCACCACCTCATGCACACCCTCACATCATTAACATGTATTATGATGCATTAAACCAAGAAAGAAATGATTTAGAGTTAAGATCTACACATGCAAGTACCAAAAGCAACACTAGAAAATAGATAAATTAAGTTCTTACTTTAATGAGCAACAATGGAGAAGAAGACTTGCTTTAGTAAAGACCCACACTTAGATTTAAGCTATGAATCATGAGATATACTCATGAATCGTCACTAAGAAGATGTAAAATTTTGGGGATTTGGAAGGGGAAAAATGTGAGAGAGGGGGAGAGAGTCATGAGAATTAGAGAGAGAAGGAGAAAGTCTTGAAGTGGGTTGTTGAGGTCAAAGAAAGGGTACTTAAAATACCTTGGTCAACATAGTCGACCTTTTTTCTCTCCTTCACACAGACGGCCTCATGACCTGTGTCACGTGGCATGGTCCATTTAGACCTTCTATCCCACCACACTTGGTAAAAGAAAGTACTTACCTGGTCCTTCTTTGGTCGGTGACACCTCGACGGTCAGCCACACGGGTCGTGAGAGGTGGGACAAGCCATTTGGCTGATCGTTTCCTAACACTTAGCAATTTCCAATACACCCTGCTGGGCCACACATGCGTATGCCAGACAACTTGTTACATGAGCCATGACATATTATACGGTCCATATAGATCGATCGTGTCACCCCACTTGGCAAAATTATTGCATATAAATGCCCTAAATCATTCACGCATACTAGAAGAGTACACCCATGAGTCATCCTATGTCAGACGATTCGTGCAGCTGCATGTGGCCTTCCACTTAGCCAAAGTTTGGCTGCTCTGACATCCAACCATGCCATCTACCGCATGTAAGCTTCCTACCTCCAAAATGATACCTATACTCCCTTGAAAATACTAGTCAAAAACAAGAAAAATGCATGATATATATATGATTTTTTTCATAACTATTACAATGTATGGGTTGCCTCCCATGGAGTGCTTAATTTAACGTTGCGGCATGATGCATGGTCTTGACTACTCAGACTTCATCAAGAAGCAAAAACTCAATTGTTGAGGCCTCCTCTACTGTACCCAAGTATTGCTTCACCCGCTGTCCATTTACCTTGAACTGATCCCCATTTTTTGTTTCTAGCTCAATTGCACCATCGGGAAAGACCTGGCTAATCTTGTACAGGCCAGGCTACCTTGACTTGAGCTTACCTGGGAAGAGTTTCAACCTGGAGTTGTACAGTAAGACCTTATCACTAACACCAAAGCTCCATTGGGTAATATGCTTGTTATCTTAGACCTTCATCCTCTGTTTATATAGTGTTGCACTCTCATACGCGTGTAAGCGAAACTTATCCTGGTCATTGAGCTCGTCAAGTCTCAAGTCAACAGCCTCCTCCCAATTCATATTGAGCTTCTTCAAAGCTCAAAGTGCCTTGTGCTCTAACTCAACGGGCAGATGACAGGCTTTACCAAACACTAATTGATATGGGGATATACCAATAGGTGTCTTGTAAGCCATCCTGTAGGCCCAAAGTGCATCATCTAGCTTCCTCATCCAATCAGTCCGGGTAGCATTCATAGACTTGGTCAGGATTTCCTTGATCTCTCTGTTTGACACTTCAACCTATCCGCTAGTCTGCGGGTGGTAGGGTGTGGCAACCTTATTCTGTCGTACTCTATACTTAGCTAGCATCGCACAGAAAACCTTGTTACAAAAGTGAGAACCCCTATCACTGATGATAGTTCTGGGTATCCCAAATCTGGAAAAGATGTTCCACCTCAGAAATTGGAGAACATTCTTGCTCTCATTGTTTGATAATAACACTGCCTCTACCTATTTGGAGACATAGTCTACTACCACCAAGATGTACTTCATTCTATACAAACTCACAAATGGGCTCATGAAGTCAATGCCCCAGACATAAAAAATCTCTACCTCAAGAATCAGGGTCATGGGTAGCTCTTGCCGCTTAGAGATATTGCCCTGCCATTGGTACTGGTCACACCCAACACCAAGACGTGGGCATATTTATAAATGGTAGGCCAGTAGTACCCACATTAGAGAATTTTTTCATCATTTTAGCCCCACCATGATGACCCCCTACTGCAGATAAGTGACAGGCCTCCATGATACTCAACTTCTCAGCTTCTGGAATGCACTGCCTGATGACCTTATAAACACATATTTGGAACAAGTACGGGACATCCCAGAAGTACCTGCGCACATCAAAAAGAAACGTTTTTCTCTGGTGAAGGTTAAATCCCTCTAGCATAATATCGCTCACCAAAAAGTTAGCAAAATTAGCAAACTAAGAAATATGGTCAACAAAAGCTGTCAATACCTGCTCATCAGGAAAGGAATCATCGATGTTCAGCCAATTCTTCAATCTTGACTTGTCCCCCAACCTGGACAAGTGGTCTGTTACTTGGTTCTCAGATCCTTTTCTGTCTAAGACCTCGAAGTCAAACTCCTGCAGCAGGGGAACCCATCTGATCAGCCTTGGGTTAGTATCTTTCTTTGCCATGAGATACTGTAAGGCTGCTTGGTCAGTGTGCATTATCGATTTGGTGCCTAATAAGTATGCCCAAAACTTGTCAAATGCATATACCACGACCAGCAATTCCTGTTCAGTCATTGTATAATTCTTTTGAGCATCATTGAAGGTCTTGCTAGAGTAGTAGATAGGGTGGAAAATCTTGTTGTGCTTCTGTCCTAGCACAACACCTACAGAAATTTCATTTGCATTGCACATCACCTCAAGCGGGGCAGTCCAATCAGGTGCAACCACCACCGGAGCATAAATCAGCTTTTGCTTCAAGGTCTCAAAGGCCCGTCTGCAGTTATCATCAAAATGGAACTTTGCACCCTTCTCCAATAGCTTGCACAAAGGATGTGCGATCTTGGAGAAGTCTTTATAAAGCGGTGATAGAAACTTGCATGCCCAAGAAAACTTTGGACCCCTTTCACAAATATGGGAGGCGACAGTTTCTCAATCACCTCGATCTTTGCCTTATCCACTTCTATGCCCTTCTCAGAAAACTTATG
The DNA here is from genome assembly GCA_000787875.1 of Solanum virginianum. Taxonomy (NCBI): domain Eukaryota; kingdom Viridiplantae; phylum Streptophyta; class Magnoliopsida; order Solanales; family Solanaceae; genus Solanum; species Solanum virginianum. The sequence goes on from DF365794.1 coordinate 23,090, forward strand.
GCCAAGAACTATCCCCTCTTTGACCATGAAGTGGCGCTTCTCCCATTTTAGTATTAAGTTAGCCTCCTCACAATGCTAGAGTTGCCTGCTAAGATTCAATAGACATGTATCAAAGGAATCACTTGTTATCCCAAAAAATGTCTGACTCTTTCCGAAAATTAGATTCAATGCTCAATTGTTTTATGGATGAATCAAATTCCCAAAAATTAAAAGAAAAATAAAGTCGCCACCTAATTTTAAGGATAATTAGGAAACCGATTATTAAACTTTAAAACCTAACAGAAAAGCTTTAAAATTTCAGAGAAAATGGGTAAGGGTTCAATTTCCACTTTGAGAAGAAATTAATCACTCAAAATGGCCGGTGGGGGGCGGTCGATCGATGATTAGAGGGTTTGACTAACTTTTGAAAATATTTGACTTATTTTGAAAGATTTGGCTGGATTTTGAAAAAAGAGTTGACTGGTTTTAAAATAATTGACTGGATTTGAAAAAGTGATTAACTTGAAAATATTTTTGAAAGAGTTTTCACTTTGTGAAAATAACCATAATGCTAAAAGATAAAATGGAAATTAACATAGATGAGGACATGCCGGGTAGATTAATTAGATTAAAACCAACCCTATAATAACAATGTTAGCATCCAAATAAATACAAATATATAAGGAAAATAAAATAAAGGAGAGAGTTTGAGGATTTTTGGGCCTTTAGCCCATTTCTTGGTGCTGCATATACATATGTATATCAGTGTATATAATGCCATTTCTTGCTTCCCAGAATCTGTAACAGCTTCTATTCCTGTACATCCTTATTCTGTATTAGGGCTGACTCGAAGAAGAGGAAGTTTGGGCCTCATGGCCCAAGGAAATGCAAGATGGGGACGGAGGAGTCCGAGCACAGAATTTCTTTTGATGGGCAACGTACTGGGACGACGAGCTCGATGAAGCTTTTTCACCATACCAAAACTCGCGCAAAAGTCCTTCTTTCGAAACCCAGATGTTCTGGTTTTTACATTGGCGAATAAGATTTGGCTAAGGCTCTATCAGATTAAGAACAACTACGACAATCGAATGAGTTTTTGGGTTTCTAATTCTTGACCTCTCACTGCCGTTTCCTACTCGTTAGAAATCAGTCAAGTTTTAGGGTTACGAATTATTAACGGCCCTTGGTTGCTGCTCTCTTCCTCTGCTTTCGCTGCCTCTCATTGAAGAAGAAAATGGGGATATATATGGTCGATTTAGGGTTCAGGAATGGAGGAAAACATGAGGAACAGGCTGGAAATTGGCTATGGATTCCAAATTCAAATCCAAGAACACAATAATAAATGTGCATATTGACTTTTACCCCCTTAATCATAGAAAAAATCTTTAAACGGTTAGCAATGGGGACAAACGTAAAGATTGTGGTCGTCGAGTTGCGATTTGGTCTTTGACTAATTGGATTCGCCTTGGGTTTTTTGGTTTCTGGATTTGGCTTTAGTTTTAGTTTTGGTTTTGTGTTTTTTTTGGCTTTCAGGTGAAGAAGATGAAGGAGAAGAATGAGTGTGTGTACGTGAAGGAGAGAGAAAAGAGAGAATTGGGGGCGCGTGGCCCCCCCACGCGCGGGTATTTAATTTCTTTTTTTAATAAATAGATAAATATTTCAAAATTGTTAAAATTAAATAAATTAGGTAATTTGCAATGTGAAGGGTAAAAATTTGGTATTAACAGTTGTCCTTTTCTTTGGATATGATCAATGAAAGAGATCGTGGACA
>DF365793.1:7541-21125 GCA_000787875.1 Solanum virginianum
CCTATTAACTTCAAAACTTCAATTCTCCATCTCCACTCGATTTCTTGACGAACTATTGTCCCTACGATGCTTGGGGGATCCAATACACTAGGCTTGAAGGCTTGGAATTAAAAGAAGGATCGAAAAAACTCCAATTCCCACACTGCTACAGTAACTCGTATGGGTTACTGTTCACGGCAGTGGGTTTTTCCATGTTCTTCTTGTTCTTTTCTTGTTGGAATGGAAGGTATCTTGGTTTCTTGTACAAGTATTGGATGTATATATGTATATATGATGATCTTGGTAAGAAGGAATAAAAGGATGGAGAAGGTTCTAGTGTTTGTTGAAGATGGAAGAAGGAATGAAATGTTTTGGTCCTTGTTCTTGCAAGAATTGTTGCCCACATATATAAATAGACACACATATATCACAAGTATGGAAAATAAGACTTTGGTCCCATTTAATTTCTCTCTAATACAATCTTAACAAATTTAGAAGGGATTAGAATTCTTGCCTTTCAAAAACATAATTTCATCCCACCTCATAATAATTATAAGTTCACATATCCCATAGGCGTACACACACTTAAATTCAACATTTACCCATAACTGTAACTTAAAATTCCAAGTTCATAATTAATCCACGTGCCAAAGTGTGGGTTCTAACAGTTTGTCTTGGGGATTGGTATTTAGTTTAGTATGTCATGACCCAAGCGTAGGGCCTATATGTGACACGTCGTATGGGAACCCAATCGGATCCCAAACAAGCCTCTTACCATATCATTTACACATCCTTGGTCGCAGAAGCAATTAAACAACAAGAAGAAAGAGTGTAAATAGGTAAAAGGGCTAAGGGAAATCTTTAATAGCATAAATCCTAGAAGAGTTAAAACTCAAGCATAATTTCATCACTTGTCCAACAACACCTCTAACATGGATTGGGTAGGGGCCAAGACAACTTTCCTGGCTCACCCTTTTAGTATCAAGGTTTAACATAAAGAGATAACAAAAGAAAGAGAGAATAACTAGTGTCCCCGAAGTTAAGGACTCACCACAAGCTTAACTTTAAAATGTCAAACTAGTCACAAAAAGGATGATTGTGCAGAGCTCTAGTTCCTATATAGTAACACCATGTAGGCATAGAGTATGTGTTAGTACGTTTGAATGTACTTAAGTATGTAGAATACAATGTAACAAGAGATAAGCAACATAGTCAAAATGCATAACTATAAACAAGGAATAAGTATAATACAACATGGCATTCATGATCAATTCTTGAAGTAAAACATTCTTGTGAGACATATACTAGAGAATATAGATTACATATGCATGAAGAGACCATCACCATAGACCAAGCAACTAATAATTGGAATTCAAGGCATATCACCCCATTTGAAGGTGATTGAGGTATCTATCCCTAAATTGGTAGTACGGGTATAGCACCCCCCGACAAGGTGGCCAAGGTATATACCCCTAAACATGATAGTACGGGCATAGAACCCCCTGACAAGGTGGCCAAGGTATATACCCCTCAACATTGTAGTATCGGCATAACACCCCCCCCCCGATAAGGTGGCAAAGGTATATACCCCTCAACATGGTAGTACGAGCATAGCAACCCGCCTCCCAAGAAGGTGTGGTGAAGTTGCAGCACTATAGATATTTTTTATGAAATCAACACATACATACATTTCTTTACTTATCATAAAGTCACTTAACTCATAAGTTATGCAATAGACCTTTAATAACTCAAGAACCCTTAACCAGACATTTTATCAAACACTTGATGGGTGTCTAATCCTAGTTCAAAATCATGCAATTCAAGAGTGAAATCATGTGAGAAAACTTAATGTAAATCAACCCACCAACACTTGGTAACACCCTTATGCAAGATCTATTGAAATCTCCTCATCAAATCTCATAATAGATCATAGATTCGTAGCTCAAAATATGCTTAAACAGTCAAATCTTATGAAGCCCCAACATAGTTTATCATCAAGTTCACAATAGTAATACCCATAAGTAAATCAAGTTAGAAACATGCAATTTTCACAGAAAGGAAGCTTGGGCACCATGGATGAAAGGACCAAATGGTTGAAACAACATATCACAACTTTGGAGATTTCATTGATGAAGATTCGAATAAGAACTTGAAGCTTGAATGAATTTCTTGAGATTCAGAATGAGTTTGGGACACTTGATTTTGGATGAAATATTTGGCTAAGTTTCAAAGAGGGTTTTGGGGAATGTCTTGAGTGAAATAGGATTAAAAAATGACTAAGTATAGGTGTTTTAGGTAGAGGAGGGCTTAGGCCCAAGACCCCAAAGCCTTAGGCGAAATAGGAAAAACTACAAACAAAATACACAGCTCTGCGATGGCTCCGCGTTGTGGAGCCAGCGCGAATAGCTTCTGCAAAATTGAAATTCGGGCGATATTCACTTTTAAAATTCAGGTTATACCGGTTTTCCACTTAATTTTTCCCCCTAATAAAAAATATGAAGTCAGATTTTGATATCACACACGGATCTTGAGATATATGAAAAAATTATGATTATGGACATTTCCGAGGCACATCTTCGGGCATTTTTGGGGCGTTTCAACATCTCCCCCTTGGAAACATTTGTCCCCGAATATTAAAGAAATGTATATTAGAGAAGTAATCAAGATGAGTTTAGGCCACACATGAATGAAACAAATGCATTCGGACATCATTTAAAAAATCTCAATATAAGTGTCAAAATAACCAGAAATTTGCCATCATAAACATGACTGCATGCAAATGGCATAAAGGCTGAAACATAAGACGTGAAATCATGTAGGGAAATTAAATTACTACATTAGGCTTGAGTAGAATGGAAGAGATAGGGATATCACTTTTGAATATTCGCCTTGGCTTCCCATGTGGGACTTTCAACTCGTTGGTTCCTCCAAAGGACCTTAACAGAAGCTACTTCCTTGTTCCTCAACCTCTTCACTTGTCTATCAAAAATTTCTATCGGAACCTCTTCTTCATATGTCAAATTGTCTTCTACACACCCATAACATCCAAAGGTACAATAGCACTTGGGTCACCTACACAATTTCTTAACATAGACACATGGAAGACCGGATGAACCATATTCTTAGTATTGGGAAACTCCAACTCATAGGCCACCTTACCAATCCTTCTCAATACTCTATAAGGACCCACAAATCTTGGAATCAATTTGTGACGATCCAAGCCTAGGGCGTAGATATGACACGGCACATGAGGAACCTAAAGGGACCCCAAGCAAGCCTCTTAACATGTCATTACACATCCTTGGTCACGGAAGAAATAAAATAAATCAAGAGATAGTAAATAGGGACAACAGGGCTAAGGGACAACTTCCATATCATAAACATCAAGATCCAACGCTCATATTATAAAACAAAACATATCCAACAACACCTCTACAACTTCGACACTTAGTGGGGGACAAGACAAGCTATCGGGTTCACCATCATAGTCAACATATACATAAAAGAAAGATAGTCTTGGAATATAGTATGAGATCATAAACATAATCCCCAAAGTGGAGGACTCACCAAAGAGCTTAAGAGAAGTCATACTAACAACCTGGAGGAGGATGATTATGTGGGGCTTTGATTCCTACGTTTGCATGTACTAAGTATGTAGGATTCAATGCAACAAGTGATGAGAACCATATACAAAATGCATAACATAAACAATGGGTATGTATATATATCAATATGGCATCTCTGAATGATGGTTGAAGTAAAACCATGCATATATAGAACATAATACATATGTAGGGAGAGACCATTTTTAGTAAATATCCAAGGCCTACCATCCCCTTGGAGAGGCGAATCAGATACGAACCCCTCAATAGGCTGATGAGGTACAAACCCCCCAACATGGCTGATGAGGTACAGACCACCTAACATGGTTGATGGAGTACAAACCCCCCAACGTGGTTATCAAGGTACAAACCCCTCGACATGGTTGCATAGGCCTATCACCTCCCGAGCGAGGTAATCAAGGTAAAAACCCCTTAACAAGGTTACCCGGGACTACATCCCCCCGAGTGAGGCTTGGTCAATTCCAAACACTGTAGACATAATATCATATACATACATTCCATTTATTATCATATAGTCATTTAACTCATAAGACATTCATTGGGCCTTTAATTCTTCAAGAAAATCATAACCGGACATTTTATCAAACACTTGGCAAGCGTGTAATGCTAGTATAAAATAATGCAATTCAAGAATGAAATAATGCTGGAAAATCAAATGTAAAACCATCAATAGATATTTGGTAACATCCTCAAGCAATATTCATCAAAGCTCTTCAACAAATATCACAATAGATAACAACCATAATTTCATGAAACCCCAATATAGTATGCAATCAAATTCATAATAAGTAAGACCTATGAGTAAATCAACTTTAAATCATGCAATTTTAGGTTAACAAATAGCTTGGGGACCCATGAAAGAAATCCACATACCTTGACTTTGGAGAATCCTTGAAGAAGATTGGAACACTTAGGCCCAAGACCCAAAGGCCTTGGACTAGGCAAGAAAAATAGTGGCTAAAATACACTACAGTGCGCCCTTGGAGTATCACGCTAGGGGCACGAATCGTCACTGGAAATTGCATTTTTTGCAATTTTCAAATTTTGCTATGGTTGTTTTTAAATCAGGGTTAGACCCATCTCCCAACCAATTTGATCCCCTAAACAAGAATATGAAGTTGAATTTTTGATATCACGGACAGATTTTGAGATATATCAAAATTACGCATAGTTTCAATATCTCTCCCTTGGGAACATTCATCCTCAAATGTTAATGAAACGTACATGGGAAGAGTATTAACAAAGAGATCGACCCCAACAAGAATGCATCAACACACTCATACCAACATTTTAAAATCTCAACATAAGTGTAAAATCATCATGAACTTGACAATATAAACATGAATATATGCAAATGACTTAAGGACTGGAACATGAGACATAAAATCACATAAAAGACTTAGAATAAGTACCTTAGGCTTGATGAGAATGGAAGAGATAAGGATATCATTTTTGCATGTCCATTTCGGCGATACTTCCTCAACATAGACGCATGAATGATCGGATGAACTAATTCCATTTCCCTTGTCAAATCCAACTCGTAGGCCACCTTACCAATCCTTTTCATCACCCTATACGGACCTATATATCTATGGCTTAACTTTCCCTTCTTGGTAAAATGGACCACAACCTTCATGGGGGATACCTTCAGATAGACCCAATCACCAACTTTAAAGTCGAGGACCATCTTTCTCACATCGGTATAACACTTTTGGTAACTTTGGGCTGTTTTCAACCTTTCTGTAATCATTCTTACCTTCTACATAGCATCCATAACCAGATCCAGACCCAATAAAGCCATCTCTCTAACCTTAAATCATCCAACCAGTGATCTACAATGTCTACCATAGAGAGCCTTAAAACGAGTCATACCAATACTAGAATGATAGCTATTGTTATATGAAAACTCAATCCATTGAAAATGATCATCCCAACTACCCTTAAGCCCCAATACACAAGCCCTAAGAATGTCCTCAATTATTTGGATAGTTGTTTCGGCTAGGACATCCATTTGAGGGTGAAAGGTCGTACCAAGCTTTGCCTTGGTTCCAAGACCTCTTTTGAAGGACCTTAAGAGTGTAAACTGAGTTATGCACCACGATTCGATATGATGGACAAAGGAACCCCATACAACCTCACTGAGTCATAAATGTATAACCTAGCATAATCTTTAGGCACATATATAGTCTTAACCGGTAAAAAGTGAGTCAATTTCGTCAACCTATCAACCACAACCCATATGGAATCAAAATCCTTTCTAATCTTGGGCAGCCTAACAACAAAATCCATATTAATCTCTTCCCACTTCCAAGTAGGAATCTCTATGTCTTAGGTTAGGCCACCTGGCCTTTGATGTCCGGCTTTAACTTGTTGGCTACTATGGTAACCAAATGCAAATTTTGCAATGTCCCTCTTCATGCCTCCACACCAATACACCTCTCTGATATCCCTATACATCTTAGCAGACCCAGGGTGAATAGAGTAAGAAGAACCATGAGCCTTATCAACAATCTTTTCCTTCAAGCTATCAACACAAGGCACACTCAATCTACCTTGGTACATAAGGGCACTATCTCCCCCTTGGGAGAAAACCTCCGCCATGTCCCCTTTCACCAAGGCCCTGAATTCTAACAAGGAAGGGTCAAGATCTTGTTTACCCTTCACCTCCTCAACCAATGAAGATTTAGAACCATCAACAACAACAATAACAACAACACAATTATCAATCTCTTCAAACCTAACTCCTAATCTAGCCAAGCAATGGGCCTCCTTAACTACCTCTATGCCACCATCATAAACATGAGCTAGGCTACCCATAGACACCCTACTCAAAGCATCTTCCATAACATTAGCCTTACCGTGATGACAATGCACACTCATATCATAATCCTTAAGAAGTTCTAACCACATTCTTTACCTTAAGTTGAGATCTTTTTAGGTGAAGACATATTGGAGGCTCTTATGATCGGTGAATGCATCAATATACACCCCATACAAATAATAACATCAAATATTCAAACTAAAGACTACGGCTAACTCAAGATCATTGGTAGGACAGTTCTTTACATGCACTTTGAGTTGGCTAGAAGCATAGGCTATAGCCTTATCATTTTGTATTAGAACACAACCTAAACCATATCATTTTGTATTAGAACACAACCTAAACCAACTCTAGAAGCATCACAATACACCATAAACCCCTCTATCCCTTTTGATAGTGACAATATACGTACGAACACATATTGATCCTTCAAAGTTTTGAAGGTCTTTTAATATTTATCGGTCCACACAAATATAGCCTTCTTTTGGGTCAATTTTATCATGGGAGAAGCAATAGAAGAGAACGCATTCACAAATCTCTGGTAGTAACCCGCTAAGCCCAAGAAGCTCCGAAAATCCAATGGGGTCAATGGTCTAGGCAAATTTCTAATCACATCTGTCTTTTTAGGATCTACCTTAATACCATCCCTTGACACCACGTGATATAAAAAGGCAACTTCTTTCAACCAAAGGCCATACTTCTCATCTTTAGCATACAATTTCTCTTCCCTCAATATTTGTAAAACTACCCTCAAATTATCCATATGCTCCTCCTCCCTATGTGAATAGATCAAAATATCACCAATGAAGACCACAAAAAATAAATGAAGGTAGGGTTTGAAGACCCTATTCATAAGATCCATGAAGATAGCGGTGCATTGGTTAACCCAATGGACATCACAACAAACTCAAAATGCCCATACCTAGTTTGGAAGGTCGTCTAAGGAATATCACACTCCCTCACTTCACTTGATGATACCTAGATCGAAGATCAATATTAGAGAAGTGGCTAGCCCCTTGCAATTGGTCAAACAAATCATCAATCCTTAACCATCCTTCTTCTTCACAAACAAAACTGGTGCACCCCAAGGTGATAAGCTAGGCCTAATAAAACCCTTCTCCAATAAATCCCTCACTTTCTCCCTAAACTCTTTTAAATCCGTTAGGGCAATATGGTAAGTGGGAATAGAAATGGGTGGAGTATCAGGAATGAGGTCTATACCAAAATCTATCTCTCTTTCGGGAGGAACACCGGGGAGGTCATTTGGAAAGGCATCAAGGAACTCATTTACAACTGGAATCGACGTTGTGGGAAGGACTTTGGACTCTATATCCCTAACCCTCACAAGAGGATAATGACACCCCATAAAGATCAACTTACAAGCTTTAATGCAAGAGATGAATATAACCTTGACTACCGTATTATTACTCTCCCAATCAAGGATCGATTGATTTGGGAATTTGAATTTGATCCTACGAATTCTACAATCAATAGTGTTATAGTATGCATGCAACCAATCCATCCCAAGAATGACATCAAATCCAACCATATCCAATGCAACAAGATCACAAGGAAATATTTTATGCAAGATTCAAATGTGACAATTTCAATAGACCTTTGTAACAATAATAGATACACCAATAGGAGTAGACACCTCATATGACTCACACAACAATTCGGGCTCAACCTGAAACTTTTTGGCAACAAAAGGGGTAGCAAAATGGAGTCGCACTCGGATCAATCCATGTATATACATTAAAATAAAAGACTTTTAACATACCGGTAACAATGTTGGGCACGTCATCAACCCCTTGCCTCCCATGTAAAGCATAAAACTTATTATGCCTTGGGGCACCATCTTGTTGGCCACCTGTCTCTAAAGAAACTGCATTAGCACCTTGTAGATGAACTTTCTTACCCTAGTTATAATTTCGAGGGCAATCCAACACCTTTATGGCCAACTTACCCACAACCATAACAAGCATTAGTATCCCTCAAGCATGGGCCACTATGACCCTTACCATACTTTGGGCACCCACCATTAGGTACCACAACCCCAACACATTTGGCCCTTGGAAAATCATTTGAAACCCTCTTATGAAATACATGAGAAATCCCTTGGCCTTAATGGAACCAGCCATCCTTTAGACTATGGAACTTTCCCTCAAAATGGGCCCTCTTAGCCTCATGACCCCTTCTCTTCCTCAACTTTTCCTCCTCCATTTGTTCGGCATAGGTCATAAAATGGGAAAAATCCATATCAAAAATCAACATAACGGACCAACACTCCTCACTCACCAAGTCAGAAACACCCATCACACATTTATTCATCCTAGACCTTGAGTTGGCCACCAAGTGCAGAGCATATTCTGAAAGTTGGTTGAACATGAGGGCATAATCCCTCATACTCATAGACCCTTGTCTCAAATTCATAAATTCCACCAATTTGGCTTCCCTAAGCTCAAGAGGGAAGAACTGATTTAGAAAAACTGCCTTGAAATCCTCTGAAAGTACCACATTGCTGACACCCTTCTCCTCTTTCCATTAATTAAACCATATTTATGCTACCCTTTAGAGTTGGTAGGCCACTAACTCCGCCTTATCCTCCGACTTCACACCCATGATAGCCAAAATCTTGTAAACCTCATAAATGAATTCTTGAGGGTCCTCATTCACCTTTGACCTATGGATTTCTAAAGGATTCATCATCATGAAATCTCTTACCCGAGATGCCAATATAGGATCATGAGGAGCTTTGAACCTTTCACTGGCTTGGTTAGCCATAACTTGTGCAAGCAAAGTGAGAGCATCCCGAAGCTCACCATAAGCTGGTTATTCCTCGGGTGTGCGGGCTCTTCTTCATCTTGTGTTAGGCATGATCTATCATAGCAAAGGAAAATCATTAGGGGAAAACCTTAACTCAACTTCTATACCACAACATAGAGTAAGAAGAAGGGAAACATTCCTAAACGCCTCACAGCCTCTAGCTCATAGTTGTGGTACACAACCCAACTATGACCAAGACTCTAATAGACACAGTCTATTGGACGCCGAGGACCAAAGAACCTAGTGCTCTGATACCAAGTTTTTTGTGACCCAAGCCTAGGGCCTAGACATGACACGGCGCATGGGGAACCCAAAAGAAATCCAAGCAAGCCTCTTAACATATCATTACACTTCCTTGATCGCAGAAGCAATAAAATATAATAAAAGAAATTAAATAGGGACAATGGGGATAAGGGAGAACTTTCATATTATAAATATCAAGAATCAACAGAGAGTCAAAGCTAGTAGTATAATATAAAACATGTCTAATAATACCTCTAAAACTTAGATACTTAGCGGGGGCCAAGACAAGCTATCAGGCTCACCCTCATAGTCTACATATATATAAAAGAAAGATAGTCTTAGAACATAGTATGAGATCATAAACATCATCCCGAAAATGGAGGACTCACCAAAGAGCTTGAGAGAAGTCTTACTAGCCATGTGGTGGAGAATGATCAAGTGGGGCTCTGATTCCTACATGATGATATCATATACGCATAGAGTACAATTTAGTACATTTTAGTGTACTAAGTATGTAGGATGCAATGCAACAAGTGATAAGCTCCATATGCAAAATGCATATGATAGAGAATGGGTAAGTATATAGCAATATGGCATGTATGAATGATGCTTGAAGTAAAACCATGCATATATAGAACATAATACATGTGTATGGAGAGACCATTATCAGTGCATATCAAAGGCCTACCACAGCCTTGGAGAGGCAAATGAGGTACGAACCCCTCAATAGGTTGAAGAGGTACAAACCCTCTAACATGGTTGATGAGGTGCAAACCCCCCAACATGGTTGATGGAGTACAAACTCTCCAATGTGGTTATCAAGGTACAAACACCTCGACATGGTTTCACGGACATACCACCTCCCGAGCAAGGTGTCGAGGTACAAACCTTAAACAAGGTTACTTGGGCCTACAACCCCCGGAGTGAGGCTTGGTCAATTTCTAATACTATAGAGATAATAACATATACAAAGATTACTTTCATCATCATATAGTCATTCAATTCATAAGACATGCATTGGACCTTTAATTCCTCATGAAAATCATAACCGGACATTTTATCAAACACTTGGAGGGTTTGTAGTTCTAGTGTAAAATCATGCAATTCAAGAGTGAAATCATGCTAGAAAATTCAATGTAAAATCATCGATATATACTTGGTAACACCCTCAAGCAATATACATCAAATCCCTTTATCAAATCTCACAATAGATCTTAGATTCATAGCTCAAAGCATTCGAAAACAACCATAATTTCATGAAACAGCAACAAAGTGTGCAGTGAAATTCATAATAAGTAAGACCTATGAGTAAATCAACTTTAAATCAAGTAATTTTAGGTAAAAGAAAGCTTGGGTATCATGGGTGAAAGGGACCCATGAAAGAAACTCATATACCTTGACTTTGGAGAATCATTGAAAAAGATTGGAGATGGAGACTTGAAACTTGAAAGAGAACCTTCAGATTTGAAATTTGGGGATGAATATTGTCTAAGTGTTTGAGAGACTATTCGGGATTGTCTTGAATGATATGAGGGTGTAATAAGGCTAAGTCTAGGCATTTTCATGCATGGGAAAACTTAGGCCCAAGACCCAAAGGCCTTGGACCAAACGAGGAAAATAGTGCACAAAATACACTGCATCATGCACTCAGCACATCGCACTAAGGGCGCGAATCATCATTGGAAATCGCATTTTGATTTTCAAATTTTTCTATTGTTGCTCTTAAATTGGGGTTAGACACATATCCCACTCAATTTGACCCCCCAAATAAGAATATGAAGTCGAATTTTCATTAGCACACATAAATTTTGAGATGTATGGAACTTACAATTCTGGGCACTTTCGAGACACATTTGCAGGCACTTTTTGGGGTCGTTTCACAATTTACCCTTTTTTAAAAAATGAATCACACCCTTAATGGGTGAGACCTTCAAATAGACCCAATTTAAATTCAAAATCCCTTCTCCTCACATAAATAGGACTTTTGTCTACTTTGGGTCGTTTTCAATCTTACACTTATTATCATCACCTGCTCCATGGCCTCCATAACTAGATCCAGACCCAACAAAGCCATCTCCCACACCTCAAACCATCCAATAGGGATCTAGAATATGTTAGAACTCGTATTTCATGCATTGGAGCAATTAGGAAAATTTGGGACCAAAAGTGAAATTAATTGGAAGTTGCATTTTTAGTTGTTACCAGAGCCAAAGATTGACTTTGCTCAATATTTGGGGTTCGAAAGGTCGAATTGGAATTCTGAATATTTCAACAGTTTTGTATGGTCAAACTAAGGCTAGAAGTGGTTTCGCTATAATTTTTAGAGCTTCTGAGAATATTTTCAATTTTTGAGTCTGAAACTAGTTTAAATGAGTTTTCTCAAGTTTTAGGTCTAGAAGGCCTCAATTGCAAATTCTGACAATTCCATTGGATTCGAAATATTGAGTTTGGGCTAGGAGGACCTTTTGTTCAGTCCTGAGGCTTTTGTGTGTTTTTGACCTATCAGTTGATTTTGATATTGGGAAATGGGTCCTACATTGGCATAAAACGATCTCCATTGGAAATTTTGACTACACCATTGAGTTCAGAATATTGTTTCTAATTAGATTTCATATATAGATTGTATTTTTTGGACTTTGGACGAGGCTAGAACATCGAAATTAAGTTTGAGCAGTAGGTGAAAATTAAAAGGCGGGCCACATGGCTCAACCAGGTGTTGCCACATGGCAGACCAGGTTTGACAAAGCTGCAGAAATTTTTACAGAATGGTTCAGTTTCTTCCCAACTTCAGTTAACAAATCCTCTCCCAATTGTGATCCGATTTGAGTGATTCAAAAGGCTAAGCTATATAATATTTCGAGGAGAACAACGTGGGAGCTTCAGAAATTAATTTTGGGCGTCGTTTGAGGTAAAAATTGCTAATTTCTGCTGTGTTTTTAATATGTTCTAAAAGATTTAACAAGCGATTTCTCCCTCATATTAGCTTTATTTTTGGAATGGTTTATGCTACTGAATTCCTTATCACTTGGGAAACATTTTCATGTAAAAATTTCCAAATTCAAATAACTTTTCCGATGATAAAATTTTTGGACCATTTTACCCTTTTCACCTAAATTAACTGATTTTAGTGTCGTTAGGTTCGTTATATATTTATGATGCTATATTTGAAAAGGTTTTGGTGAAATGGAGTGTTATAGGGAGGGAAAAGCTTCGGAATTGATGTTGTAATTGTTGCGGGCTATATTGGAGAAAAATTTGGATTGTTAGAAGTGTCATGTGAATTGCTTAAAATGTCTTTAAATATTGTTGGTATGGATTCAGGTTAGTATTTGAATGTATAAGCATTGATATTGGCTAAAAGGTAAGTCGTTGAATCGAATTTATGAATGATGAAAAAGAGAGCTATTATTGGTGTATTGCTTTTCAGATTGGTTGTTGTTGTTGTTGTTAATTGATTTGACCGAGTTGAATTCTCGGGGTGGCCTATTTTCATGGGAAGTGCTGCCCAAATTTATGTAGAATTAAGGGCAAAGTTGGAATTTAATGCCCACAAAGTTGTTAGCTAATTGTTTGGCATTTTATGACTTGTTTATAGACCTTGGGCAGCCCAAAGCATAAGTTAGGATTGAGCTTGCGTTTGGATTGTATTGGAGAGCGTTTGAGGTATGTAAAGTAACCTTTCCTTTTGGCATGTCTTAGTTAAAAATAGGCCATGTAGGAGCCTCGATAGAAATCTAGGCCCAAGACCCAAAGGCCTTGGACCAAACGAGGAAAATAGTGCACAACCATGTAGGAGCCTCGATAGAAATCTATTCATACAATCCGAGTATGTATATGATCTGTATTTGTTCCTTGGCATTCTTATGTTAATTTGTCATAATATTGACTCCTATGTCTTGGAAATTTATAAGTTACAAGACTATGTGATATTTAATCAGTTTTGAAAGAATTTATTCTATAACGATGTTTAAAACTATAAACATCCGTAACTTTTAATGGAAAGCTCGGATTTCTTTGAAAACAATTTTAAAATTCCTCATAGGAGTTTGTAAGATCTAGGATGAGTATGTTCTCCGTAAGTTTGCCCAGTTC
>DF365792.1:7195-24146 GCA_000787875.1 Solanum virginianum
AAAATCACAAATCAAATCATTTCTTCTCCTTACGGGACAACTCCTTCTATGGATTAGAAATATATGTTAGGTACATAGTTCAAGAAAAGGGAGAGGGCCCTTGGGGATAACCCTAATGCCTCCAATCCATCAGTGCTAAGTCGTCATCCCAGAAGATTAGATATACGTATACATATATATATATATATATATATATATATATATATATACTTTCACATGACATAAATCATTTCCGAAACCATTTCAATGCACTCTGAGGCTTAATGGCCAAAACATAATTTCATAGTCTATATACTCATGCATATGAATAGCCCATTCATATAGGAAATTGGGGGAGCACCCAAGAGGGGGGGGGAGCAAAAAGCGAAGACATATATGTGATCACAATATTGTCATAACCAACATTTTATCAAAATTATATCATAGAACATAATTGGGCTTAATCCATAACATAATTTCCATAAATTCTCTTGAACATGAATGCATATGTTATGAATAATGTAAAAATGCCATTGGTAATTGAGATTCAATCTAAAATCAATAGTATAACATGAAATTGAAGTAAATTCATATTTAAATCCACAATTCAAAATTATAATATAATCACTGATGTTGAGATCAAACACTTAAAGGGGACATGCATAACTTTAAAATTCCATAAAACCAAAGTAAATCTTCATGTAATAGTTTAAATCACATTAGAATCCTCAAATAAACACTACCCATGCATAATTAGAATTTTATGATTAATAATCTTCAAAACCCCTATTTAAAGTAAACTAGAAATCCATGAAATTGCTTGAAAATAATTTTGGGTCTCATTGATTGAAAGGAAATCAAGGATCAACCCACATACCTTAGACCTTGAGTTCCTTCGAATTGAGTTTGGGAAGAATGGAAGCTTGGAAGTGGGTCTTGGAATCCAAACTTGTTCTTGGGTTTCCTTGAATTGAATTGGAGCTTAATGGAGGCTCTTGAGAGGATTTGGATTGTTATTGAGATGCGAATAGTGAGTTTTATCCTTTGGAACATTGTTTAGGTCTTTTAGGAAGGTTATGATTGCTTAGGAAGTCAAAAAGGGTCATTAGAATAATTAGCATTTATGAAAATATCATTAGTGAACGGATGGAAAAATTGGCAAGTGGTGCCCCATGGAAGGTCCCACGGGTCATGTGGCACTCCACGGGTTGTGTGTAGTTCCCAGGACAAGGTACTTGGTCTAAAAATTGAAGTTGGAAATCGGTTGGAAAAAGATATCTCATCGCGACCTCGGAGGCCTCCATGGTTCGTGCGGAGCCTCACGGCCCGTGTGGAGGCTCGTGACACCATACATGGTGTCAAAAATGTTATCCAGGCTCCATGCCAAGTACCACGGTTCATGCACCATGCCACAGGTCATAGTGAGGGGCGTGGTACAACACTTAGCAAGATAACTCCCCCAAATGCCCACTATTCCTCTCTTGTACTCACCCTATGACTAGCCACAAGGCAAATGGCAAGTGACATGGCCCGTGCCACTGGTCGTACCCTATGACTTAGGCCAAAAATGGCCTTTTCCAACCTAAGACACCTCACACGGTCCGTACAAGACACCACTGCCCGTATAAGTGCTCGTGGGGCTTCACTGAACGAGAGGGTCTCACGAGAACGATCATAACCCCTTCATCCAACATCAGAATGAGGTGAAACTAAGTGTGTTCCAAAGCTCACTCAAAGGTATTTCATTTGACATATTGTAGGACACCCAGTTCCATATGTGCTAAGAGTTATGCTTGTTTAAAATTAACCCTTCTACCAGTACAAGTGTCGAACTTAGCCAATGGAAAATCCTTTGAACTTGGCTTGAAGTAGGGGGCCCATGATGGCCTTAAACAACATAAATAAACTTGGAAATCCGAGTCCTTACATCATCTCCTCCTTGGGAACATTCGTCCCCGAATGTGCATGAACAAGGCTTGAAAAGCTTGGGTGGGAACATGCAACTTTCAAACACAAGATATTATGCATAATTCTTCATTGGAAATTACAAAGCCATTAAATCTCTTGTCAAAATAAATTCATTCAAAACACCATAAAAACCATTCTAATGCACATGTATGCATGTAATACCATGAGACTCATGAAGGAAAGAATTGGCACTAACTAGAAGGAAAGGGCCTAATACCTTAGGCTTGAGTAGATTGGAAAAGGTGGGGGGTACCACTTCATCATATCCAACTCCACCTCCCATGTAGCACTCTCCACATGTTGGTTCCTCCAAAGCACATTCATCAAAACCACATCCTTATTACGAAGTCGTTTTACTTATCTATCCAAAATCTCTATCGGGACTTCCTCATAAGACAAGTTCTCTTCCACCTCAATGCCCTCTAAAGGAACAATAATGCTAGGATCTCCCACCAAATCATTTTTATCCAAAATCTCTATCGGGACTTCCTCATAAGACAAGTTCTCTTCCACCTCAATGCCCTCTAAAGGAACAATAATGCTAGGATCTCCCACCATATTTCTCAACATGGACACATGGAAAACCGGGTGAATAGAGCTTAAATTTGGGGGCAACTCCACTCTATATGCCACATTACCAATTCATTCAATAACTTCTTAAGGCCCTACATACTGGGGACTTAGCTTCCCCTTTTTGCCAAAATGCATTGCTCCCTTTATAGGTGAGACCTTCACAAATACCCAATCTCCAACTTGGAATTCAAGGTCTCTCTTTCTAGTATCCGAATAGGACAGTTGGCGGCTTTGTGCCATCTCCAACCTTTCTCTAATCAACTTCACTTTCTCCATAGCCTCCATTACCAAGTCTGGGCCAATCAAAGCCATTTTCCCCAATAGAACCTTTCTCTAATCAACTTCACTTTCTCCATAGCCTCCATTACCAAGTTCGGGCCAATCAAAGCCATTTCCCCAATTCAAACCACCTCACCAGAGATCTATACCTCCTACCATACAGGGCCTCAAATGGTGCCATACCAATGCTAGCATGGAAGCTATTATTATAAGCAAACTCGATGAGTGGAAGATGGTCATCCCAATTACCTTTGAACTCCAACACACAAGCCCTCAACATATCTTCCAAGGTTTGAATTATCCTCTTAGCTTGTCCATCAGTTTGGGGATGAAAGACGATACTCAACTTGACTTTAGTATCGAGTCCCCTTTGAAATAATTTCCAAAAGTTAGAGGTAAATTGGGTACCCTAATATGATATGATAGATCTCGACACACTATGCAACCTTATCAATTCCCGAATGTACAACTTCACATATTCTTTGGCATCAAAAGTAGTCTTAACCAGTAAGAAATGAGTTGATTCAGTCATTCGATTGATGATAACCCAAATGGAATCAAATTGCTTTTGAGTTCGAGGCAACCCAACCACAAAGTCTATATTTTTGTCTTCCTACTTCCAAGTAGAAATCTCAATGTCTTAAGCCAACCCACCGGTCCTTCGATGCTCCACCTTCATTTGTTGACAATTTGGGCATTCAGATATAAACTTGTCTATGTCTCTCTTCATATCATGCCACCAATACACCTCCTTCAAATCCTGAAACATTTTTGTGGACCCCAGGTGAATAGAATAGTAAGAACTATGGGCTTCACTCATGATCACCTTCCTAAGATCATCCACATCTGGAACACATAACCGATCTTGATACCAAAGTACACCATCTCCCCCTTGGAAGAAAACTTCACTATTCTTTTCGGTAACCAATTTCTTCAACTCAACTAATGATGGGTCTAGATCT
The DNA here is from genome assembly GCA_000787875.1 of Solanum virginianum. Taxonomy (NCBI): domain Eukaryota; kingdom Viridiplantae; phylum Streptophyta; class Magnoliopsida; order Solanales; family Solanaceae; genus Solanum; species Solanum virginianum. The sequence continues at coordinate 10,957 of DF365792.1, forward strand.
TGCTTAGCCTTCACATCAATTGCCACCGAAGACTCGACCCCATTTAGAAAATGTATACCACCATTATTGGAATCGGCCACTCTAACACCCAATCTAGCCAAACGGTGGACATCCCTTGCCAATTCCCTCTAGCCTTTCTCAACATGAGCCACACTTCTCATGGATAGCCTACTAAGAGCATCGGCTATCACATTTGCCTTGCCGGGGTGATATAGAACACTCATGTCGTAATTTTTTTGGAGTTACAACCATCTCCTTTCTCCCAAATTAAGGTCTCTTTGAGTGAACACATATTACAATATCTTGTGATCGGTGAAAACATCCCTATGCACCACATACAAATAGTGTCTCCGCATCTTCAAAGCAACGACCACCGCTGCTAACTCATGGTAATGAGTTGGGTAGTTACGCTCATGTACCTTCAATTACCTTGATGCATAAGCTATCACCTTACCAGGTTGGATAAGTACACAACCTAACCCAATTCGAGAGGCATCATAATAGACCACAAACCCGTCCATGCCATTTGGTAGAGTCAAAATTGGAGCTGATGTAAGTCGATCCTTCAAAGTTTGAAAACTCTTCTCATACTCATTCTACCATACAAACTTAGCCTTCTTTTGAGTCAATTTAGTCAGTAGAGAGGCTATAGATGAGAACCTCTCAACAAACCTTCTGTAATAGCCTGCTAACCCAAGGAACCTTCAAATGTCCAAGTGAGTCAACGGTCTAGGCCAATTCTTTACCACCTCGATCTTCTTTGGATCCAGCTTTATACCATCACCGGACACCACATGACCTAGAAAAGCAACCTTACCCAACCAAAACTCACACTTGCTAAATTTGGCATACAACTTCTTCTTTCTTAAGGTTTGCAAAAATAACCTCAAATGATCCATATGCTCCCATTCGCTTTGGGAATAGATAAGAATATCATCAATGAAAACAACCACAAAACTATCAAGAAAAGGCTTGAACACCCGATTCATGATATCCATGAACACGGTCGAAGCATTAGTTAGGCTGAATGACATCACAACAAATTCAAAGTGCCTATACCTCATTCTAAAGGCCGTCTTGGGAATGTCACATTCTCGAACCTTTAACTGATGATACCTGAAATAGAGGTTGATCTATGAAAAGTGAGTAATCCCTTGAAGTTGGTCAAATAAGTCATTGATCCTAGGTAATGGATATTTATTCTTAATAGTCACCTTATTCAGTTGCCTATAATCGATACTCATACAAAGAGATCCATCTTTCTTTCTTACAAATAACATTGGAGCACTCCATGGAGATATACTTGGCCTGATGAAACCCTTCTCTAACAAATCTTTCAACTAATCCTTCAATTCCTTCAAGTCAGTTGGTGCCATACGATAGGAAGGAATAGAGATAGATTGAGTATCCGAAAGAAGATCTATGCCAAAGTCTACTTCCCTTTCAGGAGGGATACCGGGCAAGTCTTCGGGAAACAAATCCAGAAACACATTCACTACCAGAATAGACATAAGAGTAGTAAATTCAAACTCCATATCTTTAACCCTCATAATGTGATATATGCATCCCTTGGAGATCATCTTCTGAGCCTTGAGGTAGGAAATAAACCGACCTTTGATAGTGCAGTTACTACCTTCCCATTCAAGAATGGGCTCACTGGGAGGTTAGAACTTGACCTCCTGAGTTCTACAATCTATAGAGGCATATAATCCATGCAACCAATCCATCTTAAGAATCACATCAAAATCATACATTTCCAGTTCCACAAGATCACACGGGAATATCTTATTAAATACTGAAATAGGACAACCATGATAGACTCTATGTGCAACAACAGATTCACCCATGGTAGTATAAACTAAGTAAGGCTCCCTCAAAATTTCTGAATTTAAACCAAACTTAATAGCCAACAGAAGAGTCACAAAAGACAAGTTTGCACTCGAATCAAGCAAAACATAAGCATCAAAATCAAAGAGTTTTAATGTACCAATCAGAACATCCGGAGCCTCTTTAACTTCTTAACATGCATGAAGAGCATAGAACCTATTGTTTCACGGAGCGACACCCTAAGGAGCCCTTGGCTGACCTTGACTTTTCTGAAGGTTCTTGGGATAGTCGGAAACTTTGTGATTCTTATCACCACACCCGAAGCAAGCACCAAATTCTCTCCAACAAGGACCTATGTGGTGCTTCCTACACTTGGTACCCATAAGTTTCTCCAAACCACCATCAACAGGTGCCCTAAGAGGGGGTACCTTAGCATGAGCAACCTGAGCACTTGAACCATGGCCTTGTTGGAAACAGCCAAATCACCACTCTGAGAGTCGGGGAACCCACCATAGAAATGGGCCCTCTTAGGATCCTGCATCCTCCTCCCCTTGAGTTTTTCACCTTCGATTTGTTCTGCATAATCCATAAGTCTGGAGATGTCCATATCCCGATTAAGCATGGACATACGACATTCTTTAACAAGTAAGTCTGAAATACCAAAGATTAATTTGTACATTCTTGCACGAGGATTAGGCATAAGTGTTGGGGCATACTTGGAGAGCTTAGTGAACTTGAGGGCATAATCCCTCACACCAATATTACCCTGCATGAGGTTGATAAACTCAGTCATCTTAGCTTCCCTAAGCTTAAGCAGGAAGAAACGATCCAGAAAAGTAAGCTTGAACTCTTCCCAATTAACAACATCACCACAAACCCTCTCTATAGATAACTGAGTATACCAGACCTATACTACATCCTTCAACTGATAAGCTGCTAGCTCAGCCCTCTCCTCAGAAGTGACACCCATGAAATTCAATACCTTTGAGAGCTCATCAATAAACACTTGAGCATCCTCGTTAGCCTTAGACCTAAAGAACTCTGGATGATTCATCCGGGTGAAATCTCTCACTCTGGAAGCTAGAGTGGAATCTCGAGGAAGGTTAGCCTGCCTAGCCTGAATAGTCACAACTTGGACAAACATGACAAAGGTCATACGGAACTCACCATGAGTGACAGGCTCATCCCAAGGTTCATGAGGTGCTTGACCCTTATTAGCTGGGGCTGGTCTGGCAGGTCTACCACGAGGCATCTTTTGAATTAAAGCAAGGATACTATCAAGGATTAAGAGCTAAACTAATTATTTATAGCATGATATAAGACATGAAAAAGTGAGACAATTGCTAGAACATCGTGGTAGAATCCCACTCATAGGCATAGTGTACTTCACACCCATGATAAGGACTCTACTGATGCAATATATTGGACTCCGAGGATCATTTACAAACCTAGGACTCTAATACCATCTTTGTCACCACCCGAACTTATGGCATAGATATAACATGGTGTGTGGGAACCCAAGAGTCCCCAAATAAGCCTCAAGATACCAAAACTCACATCATTAGTTCAGAATCATAGTCAGCAATCAATACATAGTTCTAAGGGATGGGAAAGTAGGACTCACGCTATGGGGGTAATTCTGGTCTTAGGATCTTGCCATCAACATGAGAACAAGTCACACATCGGTACTTAAAGATAATCATATACATAATATAGACTTAACTGTATCACATAACATATTACTTGGAATCCTGATGAAATTCCCTCATCTGTAAATAGGTGATCTACTTGCCAAGGATAGTCCATACTTCACCTTATGGGACAACTCCCTCTTCGTATGAAGTAACTTTCCTTAAGGGGCAACTCCCTCATTGGATAGGATTTTCACATAATCAAAAATCAAATCATTTCTTCTTCTTACGGGACAACTCCCTCTTTGTATCGGAAACCTATGCTAGGCACATGTTCAAGGAAAGGGAGAAGGCCCTTAGGGATAGTCCTAATGCCCCCAATCCATCGATGCTAAGTCATCATCCCACAATATAAGATATACGTACACATATATGTACATACATACATACTTTCAAATGATGTAAATCATTTTTGAAACCATTTCGATGCATTCTGAGGCTTAAAGGCCAAAATATAATTTCATAGTCTATATACTCTATTGTTTCACGGAGCGACACCCTAAGGAGCCCTTGGCTGACCTTGACTTTTCTGAAGGTTCTTGGGATAGTCGGAAACTTTGTGATTCTTATCACCACACCCGAAGCAAGCACCAAATTCTCTCCAACAAGGACCTATGTGGTGCTTCCTACACTTGGTACCCATAAGTTATAGAACATAGTTAGGCTTAACCTATAACATAATTTCAATAAATTCTCATGAACATGAATGCATATGTTATGAATAATGTGAAAATGGCATGGGTAGTTGAGATTCAATCTAAAATCAATAGTATAACATGAAATTGAAGTAAATACATGTTTAAATCCACAATTCAAAATTATGAAATAATCACCCATGCTTAGATCAAAGCCTTAAAGGGGACATGTATACTTTAAAATTCCATAAACCCAAAGTAAATCCTCATGTAATAGTATAAATCACATTAAAATCCTCAAATAAACACTACCCATACATAATTAGAATTTTAGGATTCATAATCTTCAAAACCCCGATTTAAAGTAAACAAGAAATACATGAATTGCTTGAAAATAATTTTGGGTCTCCTTGATTGAAAGGAAATCAAAGATCAACCCATATACCTTAGACCTTGAGTTCCTTGGAATTGAGTTTGGGAAGAATGAAAGCTTGGAAGTGGGTCTTGTAATCCAAACTTGTTCTTGGGTTTCCTTGAAATTGAATTGGAGCTTAATGGAGGCTCTTGAGAGGATTTGGGAATGTGATTGAGATGACAACAGTGATTTTTATCCTTTGGAACGTTGTTTAGGTATTTTAGGAAGGTTAAGATAGCTTAGGAAGTCAAAAAGGATCATTAGAATAATTAGCATTTATGAAAATGCCATTAGTGAATGGATGGAAAAATTGGCAAAGTGGTGCCCCATGAAGGTCCCAAGGGTTATGTGGCACTCAAGGGGTCATGTGGAGTGCCCGTGACAAGGTACTTTGTCTAAAAATTAAAGTTGGAAATCGATTGGAAAAAGACATCTTGTCGCGACCATGGAGGCCTCCATGGTTCGTGTGGAACCTTAGATCCCATGTGGAGGCTCGTGGCACCATACTTGGTGCTTGGAAAATGTTGCCCAAGCTCCACACTAAGGACCACGGGTAGTGCACCATGCCACGGGTCGTGGTGAGGGGCATGACACAACACTTAGCAAGAAAACTCCCCCAAACTCCCACTATTACTCTCTTGTACTCACTCCATGACCAGCCATATGGCTAGTGGCAAGCCATACAGCCCGTACAAGACACCACTACCCATATAGATGCCCATGGGGCTTCGCTGAATGGGAGTGTCTCACGAAACTGGTCATAACTCCTTCATCCGACATCAGAATAAGGTGAATCTGATTGCGTTGTGAAGCTAACTCAAAGGGATTTCATTTGATATGTCATGGGCCATCCGTCTTTAAATGTGGTAAGAGTTATTCAGTACTAGTGTCGAACTTAGCCAGTGAAAAATTCTTTGAACTTGGCTTGCCGTAGGGGGCCTATGACGGCCTTAAACAACATAAATAATCTTAAAAATCTGAGTTCTTTCATAATCTTGTATGAATTACTATTTTTATGAATTAATTTCTTGAATTAAATGATTTTTCCATAATACATGAACCCAAGCATGATTTCTTATCTTTTTTCATATGTTTTACTTACATGAGCATGTGTGAGCATTAATTTGAGCTTATAGACTCTATAGAATCCCTAAATTCTTTAATCCTACATTTGTTCTCCTAAATGCTATGAGTTAGAACGATGCATGATAGAGTGCTTACGAGTCAAAAACTAAACCTTAAAATGATGTAACCAAAGGGTTGATAGTTGATGTGATAAGTTGAGCTGATAAATGTCTAATGAGACTAGATAAATAAATTAACCATAGGGTTGATGTCTTATGAGCATGTTAAGTCTTGGGAGGAGAATTGAGCACCGACTTGATTAAGAGTAAGTCCAACTTGAACTCAGTAATTACATAGTCGACATAGAAGAGGATTGAACCATAAAATCTGATGTTTCCTATTGTCTTAAAATGAGGACTTGATGTTACTAACTTTGGATCCATTGATGGGATGTCCTATATCCAGGCAAGGTATTGGATAGATGTTGGAACAACATCACTTTGTTATATCATCACTGAATCATAGGTGATGGTTGTTGGCCGGAGAAACTCCCAAATAGGCCTTGATAGTACTCTGAGTGTATGGGACGTAGATGATAGATGAGTAGTCATTTTCTAATTACATTCTTACTTTAGACTCTTGACATGATGATTGAGTTTCCTATTTCTTGAGTTAGTTGATACTATTCTTCCTTTATATGTTCCTTTCTGCCATTTGACATACTCATACATTCCACGTACTGACATCTATTTAGGCCTGCATCTTTTCATGATGTAGAGATAGGTACTAGCGATCATCAATAGGTGCCCCGTTGAGGACCTACTTGCTTTCAGCTGATTAGTGAGCCCTTCCCTACTTTTAGAGGATGTCATATTTCTATTCTAGCTTGAGTTTTCCATTAATGACCTATTTGGTTTCAACTGATTGGTGAGCCCTTTCGTACTCTCGAAGGATATCATATTTCTATTCTAGCTTTGCGTTTTAGACGTATTTTATTCTATTTAGAGGTAGCCATGGGTATTTCATTGGCACCAGTTAGTCAGATGTCTTAGAGGCTTCATAGACTAGACTGTTGAGTTCTAACTGGATGTTATTTTTGGCTATTCTTCTTTCACACTAGTCTTACTTAGTTGATGGATAGATTGCTTGGCCTTTGGCCCTTTATTATTGATTGTCCTTGCTTTTCATTATGTATTGATGTCTTTTGCTATTAGATTGTGAGTGAATGAATATGATAACATTGTGTGGTTCACTTGGGGGCTAGCAATAGTATCTGAGTGCCGACAACTCCTAGAGTACCCTCCTGGAGCATAACATTCGATAAGAGCAATAAATATAATGTGGAATTATAGAGGGTGCAACAGTTCGGATTTCAGGAGGAACTTTATATCTCATTTAGATTGGAATAGGCTACCCCTTGTGGCCCTAGTTGAAACAAAAATGCAAAAGCATTATATATTACTAGAGGATTTTCCTTTTAATAAAATGATAGAAATTCCAACTAATGGGAACTCAGAGATATCGTTGTGCTTTTGGGTGACTTGATGAGATATCTACTATGTTGCAGGAAGTGCATGTCATGATAAAGGTACCCTTTTCTAATACTCTATGACTATCTATTTGTATGTATGCGAGTACCTATAGTTATTACTGAAAGATTCTATATAAATACCATCTTTTCTTTGCCGACAATCTAGCCCTAGTAGGAACAGCCAACCTAAAATCCTATAACAACATAAAAGATACCCTACATCACTTCTTCACTCTAAGTGGCCATAACATTAATCACAAAAAATCTAAAATTATCTTCTCCAAAAATTGCTAGAAATGGAAATCAGGGAACCCTTGAGTTCCGGCAGAGCACAAACTTTTGAACATACCTAGGATTACCCTTCATTCAAGGTAGGATAAACCACAAAGATTATCAATTTCTTGTTTGACAACTTACAAAATAAACTAGCAGGGTAGAAAACTAGATTCCTATACCTAGCTGGTAAAACCACTCTTGCAAAATCATGTCTAAGTAACATCTCCACCCATGTTATGCAATTCCACAAACTACCCATGTTATGCAATTCCACAAAATGACATACACCAGGAGAAAATTTCACCTAATATATGCTGGGATGTACTAGTATGGGAAAAGGACCAAGGAGGACCAGGAATTCAAAAGAGCAAGTGAAAAAATCTAGCGCTGCTAAGCAAGCTGGCATGGAGATTATTCAAAAATCCAAATGAACCATGAGCTTTAACTCTTATAGGAATAAATGCTAGATGCAAGAGCCTCTTGGCTACGATTATGCATCAAAAAACCAAGAGCACAATTTGGAAGAATATATCATTAGGCTGGAAAATCTGCAGTAAAAATATCCTGTAGATGTTAGGCAAGGGAGATAATATTAATTTTTGGACTAACCAATAGATCCTGCATGCCAAACCACTTGGGGAGATGTTGTCTGCCACCCTTAACAGAATGGACATCAACAAAACAATTGATGCCCACATTGTGGTGAGACAGAATATATGGAATAGGCTAAGAATTCTCTACGATATTAGTAACATTAATTACAACTGGGACCACAATGGTTGTATAATATCAAAAACTTTCCCATCCAAAAATTATAGACCGGGACAGAGGCTTTCCCTTCTTCACATAGAACATCTGGCTAAATCGTAATCATAACTTTCACAACAGTACAATATGATGAGAAACAATTACCAAAGGGGTTAAAATAACTGTAGACAGTTCCTATGACCCAACTTCTTTCGATAGTAGTAACACTAGGTACCCTTTATTATCAATATTTACACCAACCATCATTATGACAAAAATTATCAAGCGTCATTTAACAATTTTAGTTAATTTTAATATTTATTAATTTTTTTCATATTCCTATGTGCAACGATCTATTCAATTTTTATTGTTTGTTACTATCATAGTATATGGGATAGAGTTCCCATAGTGAATTCATCTAATAAGAAATAAAAGATAGATTTCCCATAGTGAATTGATGGTATGTTGCAATATCGTGTTTTGTTGTGTTAGAAGGCAACCTAGCCAGTCCTCCAGAAGAGATTCTAAGAGAAGTAGTCATGGGGCTTGTCATATCAATTTTATGTCATCATGTATGTTCATGGAAAATTTTATTGTGAAATGAAGCTTATTCTATTTTCTCTGAGCTACTAGATAGGGGTGCCTCTTGTAACACATTATAGTCATCCTAGCTATGACTAGACCAAAAATGATATAAAAAAATTAAAAATATGCTAGGGTGGACCAGGTTTACGTCATCAACCTAGGTAAAAATTTTGTGTGTCAAATTTTTTGGAAAGAATTGCTAACCAAAAGAGTCCATGTTGATATGTCATGCAGTTATGGCATTTTTGGTGCCTAAAACTTTGAATAATTGCAAATCCTAAGCACAATTTGTGTTTATGATGTGTTTTTTGTGCTATTGTTCAGGAAATACCGATAAGGCATGGACTTGGGGACATCTTGAGGAATCAGAATTGAAAAGCTGTAAAGGAGCTCTGGATGACACCCACCATGGCCCGTAAAGTGCATCACATTCTATGGTGGCATGTCATGAACTTTACTAGAGGCTTAAGGAATAAAGAAATGTGCAAAGTCAACTTCCATGGACCCTTTTACGGGCCGTGGAATGTGCATACAAGGAGTGCTTGGAACCAAACACAAAGTGGAAGACCACGAGACCCTTTATGGGTTGTGGGACCAACCATGGACCGTAAATGGGTCCATGAAGTGCATGAAAGGCAAAGACCACTGACTAGATGCAAAGGGGATCTTCACAAGATCTACCACTGGCCGTGAAACGCACCACATGCTGTAGTGTGCTCTCGTAGTGGGATGCCTTGGCAGCTGTTGGTTGACAATCACAATGAAAACACCATGGAACCCTTCACAGGCAGTGGTGTGTACTATGAACTGTGAAGGTGTTCCATGAACTATGCTGACAATGATTTCCTACATTGATTAGGATTATGTTTCTTTAGCATGTAAAAGTCATTTGAAATTATGTTTATGATTATTCATCATCCTGGGACAGCATGTATGATGAGAAATGGCGAACTAACACAAAACTTGATCATGTTTTGCTATTTTTCATCTTTTAATCAATGATTTAGATTTGTGATTCTTCTCCCTTACATTGTAAGTGATTTTTACCATGAATTCTGCATATATTTGTGGGTTATTTTCATCATATATGCTTAGCTAAACTCATAACTAGGGTCATGGAAACCATGAAAAAATAAGGAGTAAGGTATATTCCGATGATCAAATAGCATGTATTATGATTGTCTTCATCTACACTATTTTCTTAATGAGTAGAAGCATTGAGAGCTCACTGGTACTTATTACTTGTCCAAGAGGAAAGTAGTAATTAGGAAAACATAACCATAACTAGGATTTGACAAAATAAATACTTGTCTAATTTACTTTACCCACAAGGGGGAAGTTCCTAGAAATCTAATATAAGGGTTCATAAGAGATACATTCTAAGTCAGAGAGGAGAAGAATGAAATGCTTCTAAGAAGGACCGTGAGGTGAATTAGATGTTGCTCAACTCACTAGATTTTACATGTATTGATCAAAGGAATAGCCCGAGAGTGTAACGCTTGAGAAGTTATTGGTCATGGGGAACACAATCCTAGCTTAATTCTCATTTTGTACACACCAAGCTGACATGCTAGTTTTGTTCATTGGTTGATATTATTCATTAAAAGAAACCCTCCAATTTACTTTATGCATTGTTATTTTCAGGAAGTAGTAACTCTAGTTGAATAGTAATAGCTGATAGACTTATTTCAACCTATTCCTTGTGAGATTGACCCCAACTCTTTGTTGGGTAATTAGATTGCTAATGATCTTAAATGTTTAATATGAGAAGTATATTTGAGCATTATCAAAAATGGCACCATTATCGGGGAATACAACTTCGAAGTACATCTATTAGTTATCTTTTTAGTTATAGTTCTATTTCCTAATTTTACTTTTATTTTGTGTTTTTTGCTTTTGTAGGGAACTAGGTTTTGTATGCCAAACACCTGAAGGAAGGGCAGATCACTTGTTAGAACCCGCATTTTGTGCATTGGAATCATTCGATGAATTTGGGACTAATGTGATATTATTAGAAAATTTGGGACTAAAATGGTATTATTGGAGAGTTTGAGACCAAAGTGATATTATTGGAAAGTTTGGGACCCAAGTGGAATTCTTAAAACTTGGGGTCTTAAAGATTTTATTTTGGGGCCACTTGACTTGTGTAATTTTGATTGGACCAAGTGTGATGTGGGCCATTCACACTTGGCCAAGTCTTATGTTATATATGTATAAGATGATCTTTATCATCTATTTAATCTTGTTTTACGTGTTGTGAAGGTTGTAAGTATGTTGTAGTATGTTAAAATGAGGAAAATCATGAAAGGTAGTATATTATAAGTGAGTTGTGAATTTTAAGGTTGGGGCCGAAATTGGTAGATGTATGTATATAGTGTTAGATTGTATTGGAACCATGAATTTATGTTTAAATAGCATGAATATGACCCTTGTAGGGTGAAGAAAGTGTTGGAAATTATCTATATATGTATATTAGAGGGGTTGACCGAATGTGGCTCTATGTATGTAGTCCAATGTAATGTTGTGTTGGAAGTATGCATTTGATGTTTTGTTGGTGCAACATGCTTCTTGGAAGGTAAGAGAATGCTTGAACATCATCTACGAAGTGTTGAAAATTATCTATATGTGTATATTGGAGGGGTTGGCCGAATGTGGGTCTATGTAGGTAGTCCAATGTTATGTTACGTTGGAAGTATGCATTTGATGTTTAGTTGGTGTAACATGCTTCTTGGAAGGTAAGAGAATGCTTGAACATCATCTACATGTATATATAAGTATGCTGCCCTGTTTTTATAGTTACGATAAAATCATTATTTTAAGGGGACGTGCTGCCGAATTTTTTGTAAAATTGGGGGCAAACTTGGAATTTAGGGTCCAAAAAGGCCTTTAGCTAATCGTTTGCCATTATTGTGATTTGTTTGTAGACGTTGGACATCCAGAAGTATAAGTTAGATTAGCTTTACATTGGAATTAGTTTGGAGAAGGTATTAAGGTATGTAAAGCATTTTGTTCCTTGGCATGACTTAGTTAAACGTAGATAATGATATAAATCTCGAAAGATCCCCTTTCCTCGCAATTCGGGCTTAAGTATGACTTATGTTTGTTCCTTGGCATTTTTATAAAAGCCCGAATTGTCTTGAAAACCGTTTGAAACGTTTCATAGTTGTTTGTAAAATCTAGATTAAGTATGTTCCTCCTAAGTCAGGCTAGTTCGGGTTTCCATTAGCCATGGGACCCGCGACACCCTTCTAGGCGAATTCTTGGTAACTTTAAAAGAATTTGGGACAAATAATATTTTGTTTTAGAAAATAAATATTTTATGGATTTTTGGACTTGTGATACTGATTTTTATGCATTCGTGCCTATTATGATATCGTTCACCAGTTCTCGGGCCAGTTGTTATCATGCGTATTATGATATATATACATATATTTTGGCATTTGGCTGAATACAGCGGGTCGATTTTCCCATGGGCTGGCATTGCTTAGACTGGGGTTATAAGGCGCTGGGCTTTTGATATGTTGGCATTATGACTTGTGAGTGCAGGGCCAAAGATTGCCCTGGGTCACGTGAGTGCAGGGCCGAAGATCGCCCTAGCTCACTTATCCTATGTTTGATATGTGGCGGAGATTTCGAGGATTTGAACTTTCTGGCGTTATGCTGTGGATGGTGTGTGCCTGGAGGCACCATCGTTTCGGTCTGTTAGGCATGGTTTGGTATTTTAAAAAGTAAATATTTTGATATTTTGGATATGCTTTTGGTATTTTGGAAAGTACTGACAAGGTCACTTAAACTGCCCAACATACATAACATACGTACATAGTCATACAAACTGCCATAACCCATACACACAGGCGTCCATAGACCTCTATACAAACAGACTGAATCATAGGATGGGACAGGGCCCCGCCATACCCTGGAATAGGTATAAATACAAAATAGAGAAATAAGTGTATATACTAAGTGTTTCCTCCAAAGCAAAAGGAGAACTTCAAACGGCGGTCAGAGAACCTAAGCTGGTGGCTCACTACTCTGTACATTGGTACCTGCGGGCATGAAACGTAGCTCCCGAAGCAAAGGGGGGTCAGTATAAAATATGTACCGAATATGTAAAGCGGAAAGTACAAAGTATAAATAAGAGTAATAATCCAAGTAGAGGTATAGAAGTCAAACTCATGTGCAAACATCAAAATATTTCTTTTTTTAAAATACCAAACTTAAGCATAACGTACAGGAACGATCGCGGCCTCCAAACTCACGCCATACCACAGCATCACATCAGAAAGTTCAAATCTCTGAGATTTCCGTCATATATCAAACCTAGGATAAGTGCGCTAGGCATCCCTATACTCACAAATCCTAATACAGAAATGGCATAGTGCAAAAGTTGGACCGCTCAGATTTGAGGCCGAAATTGG